>VYZS01059928.1:6314-34560 GCA_013400695.1 Neodrepanis coruscans
AGCTCAGCCCACAGTACCTGGTTAATTCCCGCAGCCTCTTAACTTCGGCATCACGCTGACGTAATGTTATGCCCAAAATCTTATTTTCTTTCTCTGAAGCTTCCAGCTTAAACTGAAGGCTCTTCACATTTCCTAATGCCTCTTCCACTTCTGAAATGCCAAGAAGAATTTACCTAATTCTTTCTTTTCAATTTTAAAACACTAAACAAAGACTAACCAAATTGAAAACACGTACCAATCTTGAGCTTGGTGGAATGAATGTCATAATGCTGTTTGTTTTCAAGCAATTCTTCTTCTTTATCTTGAATAACTTTTGCAAGATGTTTATTTTCTTCTTTCTGACTTTCTATTAACTTAAGCAGTTCTTCATTTTTAGCCTGCAGTGAATCCAGGCCTTTCTGTGATTCTTTCAATTGACTCTGGAGCATCATATTCAAAGACTGCAAAGAAACTACTACCAAAAGCAAAACATAAAAAAAATTTAAGGTTTTTGTGTGGTAGTTTGAATTTCTAAACCAAAATAAGTTTTTACATAATCTTGATAATATGAATTTTGGTTACAGATAGAGGAAGGGGTTTTTTTTGCAGGAAGATAAAACTCAAGCTTTCATCTTAGTTATCTAATATGCTATCTTCAATTTAAGAGGCACATAATTAAAAATATGCTTGGGAGCCAAAGAGCCAACTCTCACTCTGTGGAGCCTAAAAAGGGTCAACAGTCTGTGCAAATGCAGCAGCATAATTAGACTCACAACACTTGGTTTGCTTGCCACTAAAGGCCAGAATACATAAACAAATAGAGATACAGACATATAAATAAAAAATAACAGTCTCTATTGAAATAAAGCTTTAGTAAATAAGCCTCTAACAAGCAACATTTTCTATCAGTACTTTACATTCATAGTTGCAGCTCTGTCCACTGCTTTCTTGTTCGCTGAGTTGCTGGTTTAACATTCGTAGTCTCCTAAATGGGAATTGTGAAAAAGCACAAATTTAGAAATATTAGAATGAGCTCAAAAGCACTGCACTTTAAATTAGTTTGGTAAGAAGTTGCTACTGAGAAATAAATGTCATGGGATGTTTCAGAACCATAAAAAAAGCTTTAAAATAAGTTTTTCCTACATTTCCTCTATTTCTTCAACTGAAAGAGACCCTTTGCAAGTTCTGGAAAATATCTTTCCCTCTGTTCAGAAGTTGAGGGCTACCCACTTATGTGTTTGAGAGCTCCCCTGAAATGGGAGACACTTTTGCATTTGAGAATAAACCACAAAAAGAATACAAGCAGGCTAACTATCTCGACACTGTAGTTTTCAGAGAGAATGATACTTTGATCCCACCCAGTCAAAGGCCCAAACAATCATGAGGTAACTGATGCTACTAAAACATCAGAATTAACTGTTAATTTTTAGAAGTTAATTTTTTAAAGTATATAGTCTTACCAACAAACTTTCTAATACAGAAATATTGCACAGACAAGAAGGGATAACACATACACCATAACTATGATAAATTTAGAACAGTGAGCTAAAGATGCTTCAGGCACATCTGCAGTAACCACAGGATCACTGAGGAGTCACTAACCTACGCAGCTGGGCATTTTCACTCCTGAGAGGCTGTAAAGCCAGTGCTATTTCAGCTTGGATATTGGTACTCCCCACTACAGCTGGGAGCAATGATATGCAATCTTCTATTTCACTCACCAACCGTAACATTTCCGAATCATCTGAAAGAGGTGAGGGAAAAAGAGAGACTCCATAAACCTATAAACCTGTAATATGACAGTAACATTTGACATGTGATTATTCAATCTACAAAGGGATTTAATTTTTTTTCCCCCAAGAAAACCTCATCTCCAACTATATTTATTTAAATTGTTAAGCTTGCCTATGAATACTGTGTTTTACATCTTCAATAAAACACAACCCACTATCTTTCCAACCAGCCCTGCTGTTGCAACCTGTTTACTCTCTCAGGGCAAAGCTCTGTTTGTGAAATAGGAAAAATCTTTAACCACCTGTTATGACCATGTTAAAGCACTCCAAAAAATAATCTAATACTTACCCAGTGAAACCTGAAAGTATTACAGTTGTGGAAAAACATGCTAAGATGTCACATATCATCTGACACACAACTGAAGTACTCACTCATTTAATAGTGCTCTTGTGTTACTTTTGTGTAGTAACTCTACTGCACAATGAAAATGTCCTCACCTTGATCTGTTATCAGTTCTCTGAGTTCCCCCATGAGATATTTTACAGTCTTAACTTTATGGGCTGTTTCTTCTGGACTTTCTTTTCTAGATTTCAGGACTTTCTTCACACAACTAGTCTTACAGCTTGTATCTCTCTCTGGAGCTGTGTCAAGTACATTCCATTCATCTTCTTCACTGAACACATCCTCACTGTGCTCTTCAGAGGTATCTTCCTCTGTGTTACTTGAACCACCACGTTTTGCTGGACAATGCTGATGGCACCTCTGTTCAGTCCTGCCATTCAGCATCTCATGCGATTGCAACAGCGCCAGGTGAGCTTGTATGCACCTTATCAGATCTGCCTCTTTTATCTGGTGCTCTTGGCTTGGGGTCATCTCTCTGCCAGAAGATGCTGGGATCAATGAAGGCACTGTAGGGTTTAATGCTCCTGGTGCTATACAAGAAATCACAGTAGGAAGAGCAGTGGCAAACTGTACTTGTGCAGCAGGAGCAGCAGAAACCACAGGTCCTCCCATCTCTTGCACACATTCTTTGGCACTGTCTATAGGAACACCCTGCATAAAGAATATTCAAATTAAACAAAAAGCAGTACCAAAAAACACCACCCTTCTCTGACTCAATGTAGTCTTGATCATTCTTTGCTAACTGTAACAACAACTACAAATTATTAATTGAATTATTTTCCTGTATAATAAGGAGTAATTAAAATGTAAATCAGGTTTAGATTACCTTTACCTTAAATGTTATTGGCAACATTAAAGGACAGCCAAACTGTTCTATAAAGAAAAAAACTCAGATGTGTTTCTTTTTTTTCCCTCCCCTTTATGAACACTCATTCCTTGAATACAAGCAAAACAAGGAAAAAAAAAAGACAACACTGTTACTTTTCAGTATTTTAAGTAGATGAATTTCCTAAAAGTCAAGGTCAGCACTAGCTATATATAGACTGCCTGCAGATGGAAGGTAAGTCTAGTCTTACAGATTCAAGGTGCAAAGCCCTTTACCACACTTCCCAAGCTGGCAGCTGGTTCTCTCTATTTGTTCTATTCTATGCCCTGAAATACACAGGTATTTTAACATGTGGCTCTATAATAATACAGAGGGTCTGAAGAAATAATCAACTTGATCACTGGCAGGAAGAGCTCCGCATGATATATGAGTTTTTCTATCAGGAGTTGGTTAATGATTCTAATGTGCTTTACTGAGAATGCAATTAACAGAAATCAGTAATTTCCTGCACCTTCCATGTTTGCTGTCCATTACAGAATTCCCTATGCAGAAACAAGCAGCCAGTTGAAATGCCTCTAATCTCATTTTTCAGTGTCTACATAAAATGTGTTTTGAATGGCAGTACTTTCTCTATTTGTTTTGTTCATCACTACAGGTTGAAATATGCAATTTTTAATGGAAAACTATTAGGAAACCTGAAACAAATAAATGTATAAATAAATAGGCAGTGCTAGTTTGTTTATTAGTAGTTAGAATGAAACTGCCACTTACTGACTGAGTAGATAAGGGATTAGCTGAATGCTGCAGGGACAGAGCTGATGTGGATGGAGGCACTTGGTAATTAGAAGCTGCAATATTTTGACATCCTAAAAGAAAACAACACTCATTTCAGGGCAATCTGGGGTAAAACTCATTCAGTTAAATAATCAGCTCTACATTAGTAGCTTCCCTAACCCTGATTTGAGGTAGGAGAAGGAGTTACAGTAGGAATTTCATTGCTCTTCTGTGGTGCTTGGCCAGTCATCAGAGACATCTGTGTCTGCACGTGCTCACACAAATTCTGATGCATCACAGGAGAATGTTGACCGCAAGGCACATGAATTGGTTGAACCATCTGATTCTGTGCTGCACTGGAAAGTTCTTTCTCAGCAGAAGGTGTGTTGGACAAGGCAAATTTTCTATTTGATATTGGCACTGCAGAGAAATAAGGAACAAAAAACTCCTGGTAAAGTTGCCTGCTTTCTCAATCTACACAAACCATTGTATTGTCTGTCACATTTGTAAAACACTCAAATTTCTTTCTTATACATGTAACTCAAATATCTGTGAATTTCAGTAACTGTTTAGTCAACATTTAAGGTTTCTAAAAAGCAATTAAGTAATACCTACACCCTTTTGTGCATCCAGCCTGGGATCAACCCATTAACAAACAACAATTATTTGAAGCCTCTATAAGTTGGGGAGTCTTTCAGTGTTGTTTGAGAAAAAAGCCAAGCCCAGGAAAGCCCACTTACCAATATCTTTTCGGATGGGGGCAGGAGTAATGCTTCCTTTTAGCCCTTTCTTCTTGGAGATATTTCCTTTGGTGAGCAAAGGCTTGGATGCAATTTTAAAGGTAGTTGTTTTCCCAGGTTGTTTATGGACAGTCTCCCTTCCTAGTATTAGTTGAAAGAAAAAGCAGTCAACAAAACAAATCAAGAGAGTATAACACAACCTAAAAATTTAACTTCTATGTTTCAACAGGTACAACCTGCAGCCTCGTGTTGTAAGAAGTTCTTCAGTAAAGCTGCACAGTCATTAAGTCCGTTGTGAACAGCATCAACCTGCACAAAGAACTGCAGTCAGAAAATGGGCACCACTGTTTTCATTGGAGGGGAGTGTTCCGCACTCTGTCACCTGACAAAGAACAACTAATAGCCAAAAAAAAAGTATTGTTTTCTATATATTACTTTACAATTACATGGGAGTTTGCAAACATGCAAGTGTTGCAAAATACCTACATTGTGTTGTTGCATGCATGTCCATTTGCTGGATTTCATGTTTTGTTAATTGCATGTATGGTTTTTTATTTCTCTTCCCATGTGCAGCCAAACTATTATCCACAGCCTACTTGTATTTTGGAGCACTACACAAAAAAACAGCACTGCAGCACTGGCTCCATGCTGCTCTTTGTGCTCTTTTCAGCACAAAAACACGACAAGTGTAGATGTTCTGCCAGGGCCAGCCCTCACCCATAAGCAGCATATTTGTGTTTGCAAAATGCATCCTGTGCTTTAAAGAGATTTGTCAGAACCGAACTCACTGCACAGAAAGCCAACTTGTTCCTACCTGCAAGATGCAGTATAAACACTCTTGTTTGCTTTGCTTGAGCTATTTTAGGTCCAAATGCAGTAGCACCTAAATTAGCTTTGTTTTCTTCTATTATTCACAGTATTCTAATTTCCCTTCTCTTTAGGTAACAGGGATGACTGTAGTAAGAAGTCATTTATTTACCTGATTGTCAGAGTCAGTGGAATGAAATTCTACATCAGAATAACATCCTTTTCTTATGCCAAACCTGAAAAAGTCAAATTCACTGTTTATGCCACCTCTTCAATATATAGCAAAGTAAAAAAATACAAAACACACTTTACTTTCATTCAATAAGAGCAAACAAAAGGAAATTAACTTTATCAAGAAACAAAACAACTTTCTCTTTCTGAAAACTTTGCTTGACTGCAACAAATATGTTTGGCAAATAATAACAGCTTCTGCCAAAGGAGAATTCAGTCTCCACTCAACAGTCTTACATGCAGCTGGTAATTATATAAACTCAATATTTTATAAATAAAACATTAAGAGTCAGCTCTGTATTTTTATATGCAAAATTTCTATTCAGTTTGTGTCTGTCTATTCAGAGCTGCTCAGAACCTGGGTTCCACTGACTTTCAGCCCCAAATGTTTTATATATATTAGGAATTCTTTGTTAATTGTGAGGTATGACAAGTACAAGGTTCCCAAACACTGACAGCTACACTCAAACAGTATTCACAGTTAAGGTCTTACTGTTTCCTTCCATTTGTTACTTTAACTGCTCCCGACAGCCTTCCAGAAGACAGAGCCTGTTGATGACAGAAATACACTTTGATTTTCACAAAGGACTTTCACAATGTACAGGCAAGATCACCATCGTCCACCAATTCCAAGTACTTTTGCCAAGGTGGATCAGCTCAGGGTAATTTACAGCTCTCAGGCCAAGGGAGGGGCAACTGCTGCCACAGAGGTCTGAAACTTGAGGGTTTCATTTCACAAAAGGTGCCTTTACAGCACAGTGCTTTGTCAATTTCTGCAGCATTCTACGGATACAGTAACTCACTGAATGACAGGTCCAAGGGCTGACATACAAACTCAATGAATACCCACCTGACCCCTGGGGGCTTTAGGAATCAACCACGGGCAGAGCACACACCGTGGGCACAGCAGGGTGGGAGAACCACAGCATGGGGCAGGTTGGAAGGGACCCAGTGACTCATCTGGTCCAACCTGTCTGCTCAAGCAGGGTCACCCCAGAGCACGTGGCACAGGATTGTGTCCAGACGGTTCTGGAATGTGTCCAGAGAGGGACACTCCACCACCTCTCTGGCCAATCTCTTCCAGTCCATGGCCACNGCCGATCCGTCCACGGTGGGGGGCGGGGCCAAGGGGAAGGGGCGGGGCCAACCGCCGCTCCTCGCGGCGCGCGGGCGGCAGCGGGCGCGGGACGGGGAGGAGCCGCGCGGCGGGAGCGGAGGAGCCAATGGGAGGAGAGAAGTGGGGGAAAGGGGCGGGGCTAAAGCTCTCCTCGGCCCCGCCCCGGCAGTTCCTGAGGGAAATCCCGGCCCCGGCCCGGGAATTCTCGATCCGGGGCTCGGAGGATCCCCTGGGAGCGGCTGCTCCTGTGGGACAGGGTCTCCGCATACTCGTAAAACACGTGGGAAAACGAGCCTTGCAGGTGGCTGGTCACAGAATCCCATAATCCCAGGAGGGATTAGGTTGTAAAAGACCTCCCAGAGCATCATGTCCAACCTATGACCGAAAGCCACTTTGTGAACTAGACCGTGGCACCGAGTGCCATGTCCAGCCTTTCCTTAAACACCTGGAATCGCTGGAATATCAGTATCCTGGATATCCTCGCTTCTGTCAGCTGAACAAATAGACCTTCCGAACACACAGCATTGATAGCAATTCTGTTTATCCAGGCTGAAAACTTGGCTCTATTATTAAGACTGCTGTAGTGGAAGTGCTTATGGATATTCATACTCTGCTCTTTCGGTGTGTAAATTGTGTTGTTGTTACTGTGTTAACATTTACGCTGAAACTACGCTGAACTTGAAGTAAAAATATATTCTGGAGGTATTTATCATCTTGCCAAAACAGCACCAATCCGGTAGAGTTTTCTGGCAGGAATTTGGAGAATGCTTCAACTCTCCTCTTTGAAAAATTTAAAGTAAGATCAGTGTGATAGAGCGGCTGAAGGAAGGAATATAGAAAAATGAAAAAAAAAAANAGCTTCCTGTGCATCAGTTTCTGCCCGTTGCCTCTTGTCCTTTTGCTCGGCCCCACCGGGAAGAGCCCGGTCCATTCTCCGGACATCCCATCCCCCCTTGGCATATTTACCCACGTGGATGAGGTCCCCTCTCAGTCCTCTCTTCCCACAGCCGAACAGAACCAGCACTCATCCTTTCCTCGTCACAGAGGTGCTCCAGTCCCTCCCCGCTGGACCCGCTCCAGCAGCTCCACATCCCCCGCACGAAGAACACGCCGCGCCCGGGGCCACANGGTTGTAAAAGACCTCCCAGAGCATCATGTCCAACCTATGACCGAAAGCCACTTTGTGAACTAGACCGTGGCACCGAGTGCCATGTCCAGCCTTTCCTTAAACACCTGGAATCGCTGGAATATCAGTATCCTGGATATCCTCGCTTCTGTCAGCTGAACAAATAGACCTTCCGAACACACAGCATTGATAGCAATTCTGTTTATCCAGGCTGAAAACTTGGCTCTATTATTAAGACTGCTGTAGTGGAAGTGCTTATGGATATTCATACTCTGCTCTTTCGGTGTGTAAATTGTGTTGTTGTTACTGTGTTAACATTTACGCTGAAACTACGCTGAACTTGAAGTAAAAATATATTCTGGAGGTATTTATCATCTTGCCAAAACAGCACCAATCCGGTAGAGTTTTCTGGCAGGAATTTGGAGAATGCTTCAACTCTCCTCTTTGAAAAATTTAAAGTAAGATCAGTGTGATAGAGCGGCTGAAGGAAGGAATATAGAAAAATGAAAAAAAAAAAGATGAAAACAGCTTAAAAAGATGTGTGGCATCTACCAAATTAGTGCCAGAATCGTTGGTATACTTTTAAGGAATTTTCTGGAAGCTTATGGATAAATTCAAATTGAACTGATAGATGTAGGTGCAGTATTTTAATAAGGAAGAATTGTTTAGTTGTTTAGCAACAAGTAACGTTAAAAAAATAATTAATTCTCCCACCCCAATCCCATCCTTTGGCTTGGAGACACACAGATGAGCACTTCATTTTTTTGCATCTAAAGGAAAATTAATACAAAAGGCTACCAAGTTCCCTTCTTGCCAACTGAACCTTTTGGAACTATGGATGAAACGGAAAGGTGGCCTTATAAATAATTCTTTTAAATGCAACTGCGAAGATTAAAAAGTTGCATAGATAATTAAAATTCTCATGATCACAGAGGTCCAGGTCGTCAATTTTTTAAAGACAAGAACAAGGTGTTGTGAGAATCCTGGTAGAACTGCAAGAGTTGGCAGCAGTGTATGCTGAGCACAGAGTCAGAAGAGCTGGGGTTTTTTCTGACTGACATTGGCTTTCTGTATTGAAGTAGTGTGAGGAATCACTGGATACCTCTGGACTTCTCTGGTTGTTATGGTAAAACTGTGATTTAAAAAAAACCCGATTCTGCTTTGTCTTACTGAAATGCTTCAATGTCATGTGGTGCCTTCATGCATATTATTATATTGTTACTCATACTCAGCATCGGGATCTGTTTCAGAGAGAAAATTCAATTCCATTTCATGATATCGATTTTATTTTTTCTTCCTGTTTGACAGAAAACTCACATTCCCCAAGCACTTCTAAGTGCATGATTTTGGACATGGTTGAGGCCTTGGGGAAAGCAAACTGACAAATTCCCAGGTTTTAACTGGTGTAGGAATAATACTAAAGTCAGTGAGAAAAAAAAAAAAGAAAAAACCTGGCAAATACAACATAAATAGAAATATATGTGGAAGAAAAACTCAGATCATTAACCAAGAAAAAGCTGTCTGAATTATGAATAATTAAAGCATATACATGGTTATATTTGCAATCTTAATACTTGAGGTGTTGTCCATATTGCATCACTGGAAATAACAAAAAGCTTATTGTTACCTGAAATTATTTACAGTGTGAGTTGAAATACCAGGGTCTTACAACAAGCTGTACAAGACTGATGTGCTTAATAATGATGAAGAAATAAATATACATAGAACAGCTTTTGAGGACCAGAGATTTTTGAGGGGACAGTTCTCAGATAAAGTAAAACAGTAAAGTAAAGCTCTTTCGTTTCAGGAAGAAGAGAAACCAAAGAAAATGAAGCTAATAAAGATGAGAGAAGACACTCATCAATCAATCCATCCAGTTTCACCAGAAAATAGGGCTTTTCCAGTACCTACCTAGGAAAACCAAGGTATGATTGCATTCAATGCAAGTTCTGAGAGTCTCTTGCTACCAGTGCTAACAAGGTCTAGTGACTTAATTAAGTACCTAAGTACCTAAAGCATGATTGAGCACCAGCACACAATAATATTAAGCTTTCCTCTGAATGGGCTGCAACCAAAAAGTTGTGTGGACTTAACAAGGGACCATTTCACAAAATGAGGAGCTTTTTATAAGACAAGTAGGCCAGGAATATGGTTATTGTTTGAGCCTGTTTTGGTAGTTGTCTAAATCCCTGTAAGTGTACAACCAGGGAATAAAGCTACAACGTGGCTACTGAAAAGCATTTTTGTCTATCCACCTATTCTTCAGTCTATGTAGAGCCAAGAGAAAAGGGGAGGTGAATAGCAGTGAATATGTAGTTACAAATACAACCTACAGAAAGAATTTCACAAAGTCAGGGTAAGGGATGTCTTGAGCACAGTAAAATACTATTAGGGGAAGCAGATATTTAGTAGAGAACATTGCAGTTTGATAGGTAATGATACAATGAGGAGACGAAGGTGGATATTATGGACCCTAGAATAGTAGTGCAATTGTAATCTAGGTTTTAGAATAATCAACACGGTATTTTGAGTGTCTCAGTCCAAGATATGCTTTAGTTCAATCACACATAGGGAAAGCTACATCAGGGCTCATGGGAGCTACATGGGAGACCTGTGGTCTGTGGGCTTCAGAAAGTCTGTCAAGTTTTGAATTTCTGATGCATTTGGAATCAATGGGTCTATAAACCATCAATTTCTTCTTCCTATTATGTAAATACAGTGGGTGAAAAATAACTTGGCTTTGGTCTGTCTGCCCACATTTAAGTGTAAATCTTATGTAAAGCACATTAAATACTCTTCACTGTGAGAAGTTCTCACGAGAAGGAGATTATGAGGATATTGAGTTGTGTCTTGTAGGAAAGGTCACTGACTCAGACTGTTCTGGCCTTTCTGAGATGATGACAGTGTAAGTAATACCCCAGAGTGCTCAGACAGCGAGTGACACTGTGCTGACAAAGGACGGGTGCAGGAGGTTTGATTCCCACAAGATGGAGCCACGTGAACATAAAATAATTCTCTCTGCATTGAAGCCAAAAGGGACTTGTTATTTCCATACAAAAAAATCCCGGCACATTTTTGTTTAAATAACACTTGGAGAATTGCACTCATATTTCATAGAATCTTTGTCAAAACTTATCTTTTCAGGCAATCCTACTGACAAAAATAATGTTTTGTTAGGGAAAGCGTGTGTATGAAAATAGTAACTTTTGACTAAAGCACTATTTATTTATTTCTCTGCTAAATATAAAATCCACTGTGAAAACCAAAATGACCTTTGAAACCACAAAGAAAATTTTCACAGTATGCAAGTTTAATAGC
Organism: Neodrepanis coruscans; assembly: GCA_013400695.1. Taxonomy (NCBI): domain Eukaryota; kingdom Metazoa; phylum Chordata; class Aves; order Passeriformes; family Philepittidae; genus Neodrepanis; species Neodrepanis coruscans. Next base: position 17,369 of record VYZS01059928.1, read on the forward strand.
AGATCCAGAATCTGATGACTTTAGGGAGAAAAACAAACTCCAAGAATAGATGATTTTCTCAAATACTTCGTTTCATTCTGTGTTAGAAAAAAAGAAAAGAAGCAATAGGAGAACAGCAAATAAATGCCTAAAACAGTGTTGTCTGTTGTTCCCATGAGGCAGATTTTGGAAGTAGTAGTAGTGGTGAGAGTGTTGAAGTCAAGGGTCAAAGAAGTTTGTTCACCAAGGTTAAATAACTCTTGTTATTTTAGGAGTAGATTCATAGATAAGAAAGTTATAATATCTAAGAGATTTGAAAATAATATAGTTCTATTGCAAAAAGCCAATAGAGCTTTAATCACAAATGTCTCCTTGAAGCTTTAACTTCCATTGGAGCTGTACCAGATCATTCAGATGATCTCAGGGGGTCCCTTCCAAGTTAAATGATTATGTGATTCTGATTCAGATCTTTTTTCTTCTACTTTTTTTTCTTCCACATCCAATTTTGATTACCTCAGTGTAATCTATTTCCTTGCTCACATGCATGGCCTATTCTCATCTGAATTAAAGTTTTCAGCTGGGAAATAAAGCTGGCTATATCAATATAAAAACAGTGCTATAAGCAGTCTAATAATCCTCCACATGAACCCATATAAGAATTATGGAACTATGCAGTCTTCAGTATGCAAATGTTTGCCCAGCTCTGGCAATTAGGATGAGTGAGAGGTCCTTTCCTAAGATCCACAGTGAATCAATTCCACCAATACATCTAACTAGTCACATCAGCACAGCAGCCTGGTTGTCTTCCACTGATAACAGGAATTCACAAATCCATTTTCCTTTCTCTAATAAATGCCTGAAAGAATTGAAGAAGTCACGAGTTTAAGTGCTGTGAGAAGTACATAGGTACTTTTCCGAATCCATAGTGAAACCCATGGCTGTATTTCCTGGGTTGTCAGCATTAACTGATAAAACTTTTGAATTCTGGTTTCTTGTGGTTATGTGAGAAGACTGCAATCTGCTCTCCACACACACTGACTATCAATTGCCATTAGATCCAAACCCACTACTTGCCCTTCAGTTTTGTTAGTAATTGAAAACACATGTTGTGGTACTGACTTCCTCTCATATTTTTGGATTTCTTTGACAGAGACTGTCTGAATATTAGGTAGTGTGAAAAGATGCTGATTTGTTTCCTTTGACACAAGAAGTTTCCTCAAGTCTTTTACATTAGCTATACAAAATCAGAGTGAGTGAGGAACAGAAAACAGAACCAGGATATTTGTAACCAGTCCTGGCTGCTGAGTGATGCTGGAAACAAAGGAACTCTTTTGTGCTCACCCTCACAGAGACAGCACAGACCTGCAGAAACGGCTGCAGCAAACTATTAGGTGAAGCTTACAACCTTTGTCCCTGTCTCTCCAGCTGTCTTCCCAATGCTTAATCTGTTGCCAATTGTCTGGAAAAAGCTATTACAAACAGTCTTTCTTCATTGATCCCTGGAAGAATAAAGTTATTCTCTTATTCCTAAAGAAGATTTCCTCCTGACTTTTAGTGGTTACCTGGTTAAAACATGTGGTTACTTGGTCTCCTTTTCAATATAAACATCAACTCAAAATCACAATATAGAGCATATTCATTCAGGACACCATGAAAGTATGAATAAACTTACAACTCCAATAAGGTCACATGCTAGGGCTAAAGACTTCAGCCACTGAGTTTCTTCAGTAAATCATCCAATGTTCCTTACACTCACAAATAAGTCTTCTGGGAGATTGAGTGGCTCCCACACGTGAGCCAGTCCAGCTACATGCAATATATCTCTCCCACCTGGAGATAAGCACAAATTAAAAATGTATTGAAGGAAAGTGCTATTTGCCTCCATTCAGAGGAAGACAACGTTTTCTGTAATCCAGTATCACAGTGAAAATACTTGAATTGCACTTGACGTAGGCTTTTCTTTTTAAAGTGTGCTGTGGTATATAGGGAGCATCAGTGATATCAGAGACTGACTGGATGCCTGAAGCACATGTTTGCTGCATCACCAGTAACATGCCAGATAATGTGGGCTTGAGCTGCCTCCCCTGGCCTGCCCTGGTTCTTTGCTGGAGGCTGTGGGATGGGCCCAGGGTGATGGATCTCTTCCAGTTTGTCCAGTGGCAAAGGACATGGCTCCTGGCTTCCCACCTCTGAGGGAGCAGCTGGGCCCTTCTGCACTCTGAGCTACCATCCCCCTGTGCAATCTGTTGCAGTGTTTCAGTATGAAAAAGTTTGTCCTCATCCCATCTTAAATCTTTCTGGCTGCATTTGAACCTACTGTTTTGTTTTCTATTCTCCATGAAGTTGGAAAGCATCACTTTCCTTTCTTTGCCGTAGTGTTTTAAAGATTTGAAAGCAATTACTATGTCCTGTTTGGTACTCTATTTTCTATGGTAAACAATGTGACATTGCTCAATCTTGCCTGTGTGTTGTGTTTCATAAAATTTTAGTTACTCTTATCTGAAGGCTTCATCTGATACACATCTTTCTTGAAATATAATGCCCAAAACTGGACAAAACACTCCAGACAAGACTTTACCATTGCTAAGAATAACAGGAGGATTACATCATCTGTCTATAAATGTTACTCTTGTTTATGTTCCTCAGTACAATGTTTTTCTCTTTTGCAACAGCACAGTTGTTAACTGATGCTGAATTTGAATTTCACAATAGTCCTCAAAACTTTCTGCAACAGTGTGAAATATTCAGTTATTCTTTATGTTGTATGTATTGTTGCTGAATCCTGACTCACTGTAGAATGTTATACATTCCCTTATTCAAAGGCTTTTTTTCCCACAAGTTTTCTTTAATTTCTTTTACTATGTTGAGAATTTTTAATCTAGGATTCATCCTCTAGGTCCTTGGGATTAGAATCTGTTCCCTTTAATCTATTCACATGTGGCTGCCTCTACACACTTTTTATATCAAATACTTTCTCTTCCTATCATCAAAACAATTAATAACACAAATATTTCAATTGCCATTTTGATTCAATGTTAGCATTACAGTATGATGAATAGATTCTGTCAGATGTGAGAAAAAGTCAGTGTATTATACCTGCTATACCACTTGCTTCCATGTTAGGCTTGATGCTGCAGTGGGTTGGCTTCAGAGAATGACAGTGGGGTGATGAAGGAACAGGTTCACAAGCTCTGTCATTAAATGTACATACCATGCTTTCATAATTTTTACTTGCATTATTATTGAATATTATTTTTGTCTGTCTGAGGAATTCAAAATTAAAAATTAATATTTAATTTGTAATATTAAAACCCAGAACATAATTTTCTGCCTGGGAAAATTATGAGTTTCAGTTCTCTTTCTAGGGAATTAGGAAAAACACAGGCCTGATGCTGCCATCCATTTAAAGTGGACTCTCAAATGGGCCAGTTATGCCGCTGATGTAAATCCATTCAACTCCCTAATAATCAGTACATTGACCCAAGATAGGAAGCTGACCTGTATTCTCAGTTCAACTGCTGGAACTTTCTGAATCTGATCTTAAGAGCTCTAAATATTTTTACTCCTTTTGGACATTAATCTAAAGCATTTTAAATTATTAGGAAACTTACTAATTATGTAATAGTAGGCATGTGGTTATTTCCTTTATTAACCAAATAATAGTGCTGAAAATGTATCATTATCTGCTCCTTGAAAAACAGGGAAATGACTGAAAATAATCATGTGTTAGATATGTCTCCTTCAGCCTGGGACTGCATCAAAGGATGCAAGTAATGGCTTGAAAGGAAAACGTTGTCTCATCTTTAATTATTCAATAGAATTAAAGAGCATTAAATCATCAATATTATCATCTTCACCTTAATTATCTTTTCTGAGAAAAGAAATTATTGATGTAAAATAGACCTTAGTCACAGAAAAGCATTTATCCTCTAAAAAGGGCTTCTCCTAACCCATTTTATAGGATGGGAACTACCCTTCACTTTTATCTAGTTCTAACACAGTCTTTATTGGAAAGTCTGGTTTTGATCTTCCATTTCATATCAGTATTTCTCAGCTAAAATTCTCAAGCAATCATTTTTGCTTCCACTTGTGGGATGGCCATGTAAATCCTTTAGTGGTATCCTCCTTATCATATTTCCTTATCATATTTCCTGAAATGTCTGAGCAAATACTTACAAAACCTCTCTCAGGATCTGTGTTGTATCTCCTCTAAGAAAAAAAAAAAAATCAACTCACAATCACTGACTTTTATTTTGCCCAACCTAGTACTGAAAGTGACTGGAGATCTTTTCCTGTCTTATGACTTTTGTCTTATGAGAAATTAATTTAGTGGTCTCACTCCGCTTGCTCACTTACTTGCATAGTGCATATGTTAGCATAATTCATGACTCCCACGGCAGAGAAGGCTGAAACTACAGGGAATTGAAAACAGTTTTTCCTTTTCTAATATAAATTATCTTGGATTACTCCTGAGAGACACAGCCTGGGTTAGGATAGGAAAGCTTGAACTGTTGTGCCTGTGCATTTCCATGTAGAGAGACATAAAGGAGCTATATATTGAATTTCTCTAATGCTGCATCCACTGCTCTTCTCCAACAGCTTAAATTGCCAATATTGACTTTAAACTCAATGTTTTGCAAGAGTTGTTATATCATGGGACTGGCTGTCTTTTAAGCTCTGTGAGCCTTGCCTGAGGTGGACGAGGGTCTCCTTTCCAGGGATGAATCTGACTGAGGTGACCTGATCACTCATACCTGACATCCAGATATTGTCCTGGATTTTGAGCAAAAATTGGATTTTCCTCCCTCTATTTGGCTTCTGTCAAGATGTTGATTTTCTCCCTTTCCTTCTCTTAGATTTGCCAGGGCTTGTAACTTATTCACTGCTTCAATTCCAGTTCCATTCTCAGGGATGGAACCGATTGCTTCGATCTTGATGTCTGTGTCAGAGCACATGGAAGAAGCTTATCGACCTACATACAGTAAGTTGTTTCTGTGCTCAGTCTCTCCCACTAAATTCCTAATTTTTCCTTGTAACTCTAATCTCCACTCCAAGATTGCCATCTCTCTTAGTGTATTTTCTGTTTCTTTACCTTTTTTTTGCACCAAAACCCCTTTAGTTATGCTGGACCTGCCTTTCGAAGGTTCAGTGCTGGTGTCTTGCTTCTATCCCATCTGGTCTCTTCTGGGAGGAATGTGACCTATGCTGTCAGACTGTGAGATTAGTGAGCACTTCAGTTTGTGTGGGATAGAACTTTGAGAAGACTAAAGATGCTTCAATTGATGCTATTTACCCTAGGCTCAAAATGCAGGGTTTTTATAAAGATTTCCAGAGCTTGATATTAAAGAGATGTCTTATTTCTGTAACAAAAAAAGTCAGGAACACAGATCTGATTTTAAATATTTGATTTAATGTTTGGATTATGTTTCTGCACATGAACCAGAGGAAAAAACTGAAAAAGCTATTTACAGTATTGAAGGTTATTAATCTACTTTTGCTGTTCAATTTGATTAAAAGTAAATTGAATGAAAAAAAATTGTTATGTTAATCTCCCAAGTGATTACTAACAGACAGTGTTAGCTCAAAACCAGCAAAAGAATAAAACACTTCTGGAGTTCAATTCCTACTGTGCACAATGCAAATGGAACTGGTGGATGAAGAAATCATGCCAAGAAAAGTGTATTAACTTCCTCAAGATTTGTAAGCCTCACTGAAAAATGACGTTGCAAAAGCTTGAGCTGCCCCAGACCTTGTCCATCTCCATTTCTACAGTCGAAAAACTACCAGCCCATAAATGTTACTACCTGTGCTCTTTGCTGTGCTTAGGGGATGTTTCTTAGTGTAAGTCTGGTAATTCCCACTTTGCGTGTGAATAATCGGTTATCTCCTTTTCCTGTACTATTTCACCACCTATTCTTGTTCCACTTCCCAACTCTTTCCAAGTCTTCATCATGTAATACCTCCCTGAACTCTTGAACATGCAGGTCATCACAAAACTGTCCTGTAATAGATAATATACTCCCATTCCATGACCAATGTCCATGCAGATATCCCACATCTTCAGAATTTTCCCACCTTAACACTACACTGTCTACTACTGTCCTCTGCATATTAAGTTTTTCCTGCTTCGTGCTCATCCAGTTATCTCCCTCCTCACCTGCTTGTCCTTCTACTGGACCTCTATCCACATTTTCAAGATCTTCCCCGTTTTCCATCATTACCAAAGACTGAAGTTTTTGCCATGCAGCTTGGCCAGTCTTAAGGAGGACCAGTCATTGGACCTGGTTCTAGAAGCATCTCTGTGATCCTGGCTGTAGTCTGCTGGCAAGAGTAAGGCTCTCCTATCCCTGCATCCCTGTATGAATCCCAAACACCCTGAACCCATCAGCTGTATGTTGCCTAAGGAATGGTGAGGCTGGGAAGCTTGAACAGGTCATTGCAGGTCCAGAAAAATCTGTTCATAATCCTGCCAGAGATCTTCAGGGTGGTCCCCTGGAAATGTTGCTGTGGCTCGGGGGGCTCAGGGTGCTGGTTACACACATCTGCACTGCTGAGTTGGGGTGTGGAGCTGGGCTGAGGTGACAGGGACAGTGCATGCACCTGTTCAGGGAACTTGCAAACACTCTTGTAGAAACTGAGTGCCCTGGCTGTGGGGAGCTCAGTGTCTGGGAGTGAAGGGCTGCACTGGGACCAAAGGACAGCAATCTGCAAGGGTGTGAACATGTTTGTGACTCCGAGGGGACACCAGCACAATCTGCTTGGAATGTCCAGCTGGATTGACACCTTTTAGAACTGTATATTTAAGTTAGGGCCCATTTTGTGTTAAAGTATATATTCCCAATGTTTGTGTATCCCCCAAATCCTCTATTTAAATTCATGATTTAAGTGGAATGATTTTAGGCAGATAGCCTAAAAGCAGTAACTCCAGAAGGTCATCTGAGCACTGAAATGTAAAAGCTTTCCAAAGGAAGGCAGGGTCTTTGTAAGGCCTGGTTTCTATTAATTTACCATGAAACAATACATAATATTAGTTCAAAAGCAGCAAATCAACATCCCACAAATAGCTCCCACTCACTGTGTATTGCCTTTGTAAATTGTTTGGGTGCTTCAGTCAACAACCTTCAAATGCAAAACACATTAAAGGATGGAGAGTTAGAGTCAAGAAGTCAATTAATGAATATGAATTTCATGCTCACAGTACATAACAAAATAGATACAAATAAATAAATATAGATATAAACTAGATATCTAGCTAAAGAGACCTGTAAGTAATACCACTCTGAAAATCATTCAGTAATTAGAGCAGGACAACTACAGAAATTGCACATTTTTGTAATTATTACAGTAGAAAAACTTGAAAGGTTTTATATCAGAATAATATAACTCCTGCAATCTCCCTTCAAGTTTATGGGAGGCCTTTGTTTCAGTTAACAGGAACTGTGCTGTATGTAGGCTGCAGTGAGGTTGGTCCAAAGGTGAAGCCTAAATAACTTCCAGCAGAATTTGGCAATGTGACTTTAGTTTAAAAATGAAATAGAAATAATTATTTTATTTCTACATACAAAGTTTTTCTCCCTTCCTGATGTTTTTGTCTCAAATTTCATCTATGCATTTCTTTGGAAGTCAGGAAATGCTGGGGAGGTAGCCTGCTGCTTATGGAAGTGAAACAACAGGGATATACAACTCTCTTCTTTCAAGCAAGTCTTTTTTTTTTTACCTTTCCCCCATAGATACAAGCTAAATAATGTTGCTAAATTATCATTCATCAAAGTGTGAACGGGATATTTGGGTTTATACAGCTGAAGTCTGTGATGAAGTGGTTGCAGCCTTGCTGAGGATTCTTGAAGTTCTCATGCTCAGTTGTGTGTTTCCCCATGTAACTGTTTCACATTGTGAATAGGCTTTATATGCCCCAGAGAGATTTGTTGCTAACCAATTAGCACTAATAATATTACTTTCTCTTTCCTGTTGATGTCAGGTTAGGCTTTTGTACTTGAAAGTTGTGGGAAGAGGATGGACATCTTAATTACTGAGGGCTGGATCATGCTGCCTTGTAGGAAACTCTGTGGGAGGAATATAAAAGAGAGCGAGGTTCCTCCATCAGAAAAGCAATAGTAGAAGGCCAGCTTCTCCTTCCCCCCTGCACAGAAAGCACAGGGAACTCTAACACTTGGAAACAATCTGCAGGAGACACTGGCCACTGCAGCAGCTGGACTTGGTTCTCTTCAGATTGGCAAAATGCTGCTTAAATAACAGGGCACAGGAGCTTGGTATAAATTAAAATTTGAAGACGGGCTTTATCTCTTGCAGACTCCCCATAGCACCTGGAAAATGAGCAGTTATCTCACCTTCAGTATTCACATATTAGAGTAATCTGAAAATATTCATGCATTGAATATACATAATTATTTTTATCTAGATATACATAGCTATTTTTAAACTTAACTGCTACCTAAGCTGGCTTTAACAGGCAGGTAATTTTAAATCATGTTTTGTGTGTTCTAGTAAGTCAGAATATAATGACAAAACCATCATGTTTCATTTTGTGTTTCCTTTAAGGTATTTTGTGATACAGCATTGCCCCAGGTTTGAAAAAAAACCCCAGCAATAATCTAAATATCGGACAAACTATCAAAGGAGCTTAAAAGCAATTATATCCCTTTTGAGATGGTGCAAATGCAATGGAACATGGGCACAGAAACTCTTTTTCTGTGGATTGCTAAGAGCAGAAACAAAGCTTATGGAGAATGATTAAATCAATCCAAGAAATTGAAAATATAGACAATTATTCCTTGAGAAAATTAAATTAAGCAGGTTTAATTGGGGTTTGATTAAATAATACACATGATTTGTGTTGTGAGTCGTAATTTTTTTCTATTATTCTTTGCCATAATTTCTTACTATGCAGAATAGGTCTCAAGCCTTGTTTAAATAAGAATGTATCTAATTAATGTAAAAAGAGACACAAATTCTTGGTTTAGCATAGCACAGTAATTTTATGATAAAGCCAAAAGCATAATAATCTTATGCTTAAACTTAATGAGCAGATCCAGGTGTGCCAAGGCAGTGTCTCAGAAGGTGCTGTGTGGTGACACTTTACCACTAATGGGAGCAGGTCAGGAGGCTGCTAAGGACATGCACACTGCTGCTGTTGGAAAACTCTGCTTACACTCTTCCCTGATTTTTTCCTGGTGGTTCATCATTCTTTCATCCATGTTTTGATAAGAAGGTGAGCAGAGAAGAAAGGCTAATCAATCCTTCATGGGTTGGAGCACTGGGACCATTTGAGAAACAAAATAAGAGCCAACAGCCCGGCCAACGGAGACGTGCTGTGTTTGCATCCTGTCTTTAGGAAAGAACAAATAGTCTGTGAGAGATACGGGAGAAAGACAGTGAAGAGGAGCTTGCTGGGTTTGTACCACCTTAAATAGACAGGGGAGACTTGAATGTTTATTATTTCCCTATTTGTAGCCATAGCCAAGGGAAACAACAGCCTTGCACACACAGCCTTGCATGTATCATCTGCTCTTGGACCTTAGCAGGGTGCAATATGTATGCAGGTGGAGGGTTTTGAATACTGAACGCATTTTGAAACTCAGATATTCCCATTCTCATGCCAAGGATACATCTTTCAGCAAGCCTAAGAGGTCAAAATCAATTATTTACTGTAAGTTCCCTGTTTGATCTTGGTTCTTTGCCATCCAATCTGACAATCCAAGGGCAGCAAAATTAACTAAGGCATCTCCTTCAGGCTGCAAATTTTTCATTCCCTAATTCTCTGGTGCAGGTGGGATGACATGGGAATGGCATGTGGCCATGGCTGAAGCAAAGTGTGCTGTCACTCATCCTAAATGGCCCCTGAGCACTTCTAATCACCTACTGCTCTGCCACTTGGCAGGAAAAGAAAAAGAACAGTTAAGGGCTGGTTGCTGGATTTTCTTATTTCATGGGCCCTAGGCATACATGAGTGGCAGGAGGGAGCCTTTATCACAGGTCATTTGAATCCCATCAGTCATTCCTCCATTCCAGTCCTCCTGTAAACATCATGGTCCAAAGAGACAATAAAGCAGCCAGAGTAGTTTTCTCCATTGCCTCTCCACAACCCAGCCAGCATCCAGCAGAGAAGTTGCTACACCTGCAGCAGGGAAGGAACACTTGCCTTGGATGTACTTGCAGCTACTTCCCAGCTTGCTGGAAAGGAGGTAGAAGAGGTATTGTGTGAGGGGTTGCCAGCTATAGCAATAACAATTGATTCTATCAAAAGCCTCCATGTTTTCAACTCATCATCAAATACATATTTTTCTTAAGTCAAATTGGCACCACAATTGGAACTACAAGCATCAGCAGGTGAAGGCACAACTCCTCTGATGTCCTGGTGTGCAAACAGGTTTGCTTTCTAGTCTTGGCTTTGGACGTCTGATATAAAAGAATGGAGGTAAAAGCAAGATGGAGGAAGGAGATTCAGTGAGCAAGCTGAGGATGAAAGATGAAGTTCTGGATCTTTACACGAGTTCTGTGCATCCACCTCACACTTGCAACTGCTCCCTGCCCTTCAGTCTCTCCTTTCTTCTGCCCTCCATGGATTTCTCAGTCCTCATATCTGTATCTCTCTACTGCATCTGTCCAGGTGTTCTCAGGCACAGAGAAGATCAGAACAGCTCACTGGAACATTTTTTTCCATAGAGAGGTCTCTGCACAATGGTGTTGCAGAGTTATAACATTATGTGGCAGCTTGGGAGAGCATATTCCTGGGAGAAAATTTACTTTGAGGGCATTTGTGGACCATATATCCATCCCCTTGAGTAATCCATGGAGACTCGGCCACCAAATTGGTAATATGAGGAGCAGTACATAATGAAAGATAGAGGTGCTGTGTGTGCATTTATACATGATTTTAATTAATATCTAAATTAGCAAAATATCTAAAGGGTGTGAATTTTGCTTTGACTTTTATTTCCTTTGGTCCTTTACCACATAACTGGAACTCTGTTAATGCTGCATCAGTATACTGTGAAGTGGAAAGCCCCAACTCCATTTTAATAGAATTCATACTGAAAATTGGAACATAAGATTAAAGATTAAGGTTTTGACTTCTAGCCTTTCTTAGTCTCTAGCAAAAAATTTACATTTTTAGCTGAAAAGAGGAGGAACTGGGAAGCCAGAGCACAAAGACAAAGAAAGATGAAAGAAGTTGAGAAAGAAGAGGAGGAGGTGAATGAGGCAAAAAGGGGTGGTGGAAGTATGAAAGCATTAGTTGGCTTACTAGGAAGGCAAAAAACGAATCAAAGTGTGGGAAGCCAAGCACCAGAAGAAAGAATAATAATTTTCAACAGTTGGGGAGAAAACTAGAATAGAGGAGTCTTAATGGTGCACAGTTGGTAAGGGAAATTGAAAGGTACTAAATCAAAAAATTATAGTAAGACAGAGCTTGTGGGGGGAACAGAGGAGAAGAAATGATCAAATAAAAGGAGTTGCTAAATGGAGAAGCATTCTGTCATTTTTATCAAGGGATGGTGGCATAAGAACAGTAATAGCTTCAGCTGTTCTGTGAGAGGTGTTGGAAATCTTTTTGCAGTGGAGCAAAGAAATACACTTTCCATATTGTGTTCAGCTGAGGCTCTTCAGCAAACTGGTGGAAGCAATTAGGATAGCTGATTGGTTTAGCATTCTTTGGGCACTGGCCTGCTAGACCTCTTTTTGGGTAACAGGAGATACGTACAAACATTTCATTCAAAGCACTAAGTTTCAAATCAAGAAACTAATCAGAAAGTCATGATAAATACCATCCTGCTTTTAAAGACTTGAGCTTGGTGGCAGAGGCTGAATAATGATCTTCATGTGGGGATGGATTGACCTTTAGGAAGGTTATGAGATGGGAATGTGAGAGAAACAGAATGACTGTTCTAATTTTCTGACTCCAGGGGTTTTTTTTGTATCTGCTTTTGTTGCAGTTTCTTTCTGTAGATGGTGGAGAGATTTGAGCTTTTAATTATCATGGGATCCTTGAGAGGAATCCATAATTTCCTTAGACTCTTTGCATATTTATGCTGAAAATGATGCAGCAGAAACACTCCTATGCATGTTTTCTTTTGCTTATAATTTTTTCCTACTGTATTTTTTCAGTTACTTCTTCATTCTCTACTATGTAACAATCTTTTTGAGTGTTTTATCCCCATATTGTGTCAACAAACGATCAAGGTTTTTAGCAGCTGTTCTAGACTAGGGTGAAGCCAAGAACACAGCAGAGCAAAACAGTGTTGTCCTCCCTCTAATTTCTGTGATGAAGAAAAACTATCCAGAAAAATCAGACATAGATGTAGTAGTTTCTCTGAAGAAAAGGAAGACATCAAGAAAGAAAATGGGGTTTTTTTGTGGTTTTGTTTGGTTGTTTGTTTTTGGTTGTTTGGTGGTTTTTTAATAAGCTCGGTTTGCTAAATCATAATTACTGATGAGATTCCAGCCTGTGTTCTATGAACTGAAGAACAATATTTTTTTAGTGACATTAGTATAAATGCCAGAAAAACTCCAGTTCCCCTCTCTTCTTGCAGTGGAAATGACAAAAAGAAATGTGTAAGAGATTTCAGCCAAGAAATACTGAAATCAGCCTCAGTCATAAAATACTGAAGATTTGATTGAATAAATTATCTGGCATAGGGGCTGCAGAAAGGTCTCACAGGTAGAAAAAGAAGTGGTATTGTTAAATCTTGAATCAGATTCTTTAGCATGTCCCCAAGATTTTCTTCTAGGACTGTGATTCAGTTTTGAACATAACCCAATGTAAAGAAATTGCAGCAGAATGTGCTTCATGGAAAAACCCAGTTGCTTGAGATACTTAAAAAAAGACCTGATTAAAGTGGAAAAAAATGAGGGAGAATCATGCATCCTGAAAGGCAGAGGGAAGTAATAGTCTGACTCCTTGTACTTCTAAAAGCCCTCAGACTTTTCTGATGCTGAATATGGGCAATAAAACACGAAATTTCTCTGTGTGTGCAGCAGGTATTGTCCCCTTCCAGTGATGACTCAGGATTTTTACCTGATGTGCTTCTCAGCAGAGTAATTTATAGGAGACTTGTACATGCAAAGGAAACCAAAGAGAACAGTAACACAAAACTTGAGAACAGAACTTGTTATGTATTCTCACAAAAAGTATAAACAGACAAAACATTTAATGGATATACATTAGCAGACTGAAAAAAAAAAGTGCCCATTGCTTTGCAAACCTGTTAATTTTCTCCTTTTGACCCCTTTTTGTGCTCACCTCGAGTTGTTGTGTACCTGTCTCAAATCATGAGGTCACCTGTGCAAATACATTAATGAAAAAGAGCTCTGAAATGGGTTGTGCTTAAACAGCATTAGGGAATTTAAAATGTACGTGGAAATTTGTCACATTTTCTAGTGAGCTGTTGGATGCTGTAGTAGTTTTTATAGTGTGGGTCGACATGGGTGTGTGGCAACTGAGGCTGAGCCCTAAAACGCCAAGACTTTGAGCCACCTTCTGCCCAGGAGGGAGCAGCAACTGGTAAGTTTTAGCAAGGGCTCAAATGGATGTGGAGACCCAATGGAAATGCTCTGTAGGAGTAATCTGGAGTTCAATCCTGGTGCATATCAGTGACCTCTTTGGTGTTGGCATTTTCCTGTGATCAGGGCTTAGTCCTGGAATCTTATCTATGGGATTTGTATACTGTGCATGGCAGCCTACAAGTAGGATATTGTGTTTTCAGCTCCCTGCTCTACAACGTATTTTTCTGAAGTTTAGGTGTCCCTGTTGCCCTGCATTTTGCCCAGTATGATTCTTTCTTGCCCAGTTTTAAAACTGTAGAGTTCTGCAGCTAGTACAGGAGTTTCTACAATGCTGGAAGAGGAAAGGTATTCTGGGACAATGAAGAAGACAACTGAGGTTTAAGTGCCACTTTGTTTATTTCTCAAATTAACCACAGGGCTTATTTCAGTGAATGTAATTGTAAATAACCAAATTAGACTGACTTCATTGTTACTGTTATTTGAAGGTAATTAAGGTTCAGAAAGACTCTGGAGCTTTTCTTGGATAACCAAGAAGAAATACAACATGACTGCAGAATTTTTAATGAAAAATAAAATCTTGCCTTTTCGTGATCTTGACTAGTATTGTAGTGAAAGCACTAATTTGAGTACTTATCATAAATCCTTTAAGTGCAGGAAGTGTATCTCCTTCCATTGCCTAAACAAGATGAAATCAAATACGGTTCTTTTCAAAGTTTCATATCAAACCTAAATTGCAATTCCCTGCGTGGGGGAAGAGGTAGGCCAGGGTGATGCCTGGGGTGCAGCAGATTGCTGTGGAGGCAGCAGGAGATGGCAGTGCTGGGGGAGGAGCCCAGGGGTGCCCTGGTACAGAGCTGTGGGGTAGCAGAGAGAGACCACCACAGTGGCTTTCAATTACCAACAAGGGAAGAGTCTAATTCTGGCACTTAAAGACAGGTCTCACTATATAGCAGTTGTTTGCTAGTCAGGAAGGCTGCTAAATCACAATTTTAATTTAGAAAAAGAGCTGATGTATCTGAATATACAGTAGAACTAGAGAATCATGGAATCATGTTGTTACAAACCTCAGCCCTTCTTTTATCTGCCCTATGTTATTTGTTACTTTTCTCTTTTGGATCATTTGAAAATGAGAGCCTGATTTCTCTTCTGGCACTGGATCAAACTTGCCTGCACAAAGCCCCTTCGTGTGAGTCCACCCCCACAGGTCTGGGATGTGCTCCTCCCATCGCCTACTGACACTGGCAAAAGGAGCAGTGTCTTCTACTTCTCCTGTGAAGCTGCTGTTGCTGTACAAACAACAACATAATGACCATGGCAGGAAATGACTTGGCAGTGAAAGCTGGAACAAAACTGCTGTTGATTAGCTTAGCTGCAGCCAGAGTCTGCTTTTTTCCACCTTTTGCTTTGATAAAAATGATTGGATTTCTTGCACCAAATAGAAGCTTTTCTTGTAAAGACAAGTTGTCAGTAGCATAACTCTGCCCACACCATGCAAGCACCATCTAATATGTATATGGAGTAAAGCTATGAAAACACAAGAAGTCTGCATGTCCATATGTTATGTACTGTGAGGAGTCTTCATCGCTTGGTTCTCCTTTGAAGGAGAATCTCCTCAGAGAAAAGCAAGGGAAGCAAGTTGCTGATGCCAACGAGAGATAAATAATTTATTGACTGAATAAGATGTACCCAGAGTCCATGAAAAGCTCGTGAAAAGGAAAACTCTGGGTCAGGTTAAGAAAAGGGTGACAAAACTATGCAAAGACACAGCCTTGATACAGCATAGCACCTATGAATTAAACCAGTCGTGGTGACTAAATCAGAATCCTTTGGACTGACATGGAGGTTTCTTTTCTTGCCAGCACAGACTTCTTTGTGCCTGGAAATCCTTTAAGATTATTGTTGGAGAATTATTTCTCAGAGATGAAAGGATACTGGTGCCTGCCCAAGCAGTTGGAGAGCCAACAACAAAAGCAGAATTCACTTTTGCCATATCATTGCAATGTTGCAGCTCATCCAACCTTAAAGCATAAACAAGACAAATGACAGAACAAAACATGCTATGTTTTAGGTGTGGTGGTATTACTGGGAAAAACAGACGTATTTTAGGGAATGTATGCCTCTTTTTAGGTAAAAGTATTTCAATGGCCTAAAAGAAGAGTTATGCACTCAAAACCATATCTGGTGTTTTCCAGTTATACCTGCTGAACTAATAAAAGCTATTCCTTGCCTTTGCAGACCATATCTCTTTTTGTGATAGCAGTGTGATTTAGGATAAGGGATCTTTGCAATTTATCCTATTTAGTTCTGCTCATCTTCTGTGATGTGGAGCAGCTGGAGCAGCCCATTGCTGCCTCACATCTAATCTACCATGGACTAAATGTCAGGTGAGTTAATAAATTACGGTGGGAGAGAGAGAGAGGCTTTATTAAAAGCTCACTGTTTTCTAGTTGTTCTGTCCTGTGTGAGTCAACATTGAGCAAGTACTGGAATAGGTGCAAGTTTTTGGGAAAAACATTAAGCGGGAGGTGCATGAAAGAAATGATAAGCCACTTTGGCATTATATCTCACTTCTATTTTTTCTCGCCTTTAGATAAGGAATAATCAAAGTGGAAAGAAGGAATCAAAGAAGGAATTTTATCTTGCCTTCTTATATTTTAATGTGTGTTTTCTCGTTACTTGAAATAAATGGCTTTTGTTAATTCAGTCAGTGGTTAAACATCTAGCACTTTAAAGTCTGGTTTAAGACAATAATCCTTGTGTCTGAAGACAAACACACCTGAATCCTGAATCTTTCTGGCCTAGTCATGAAAGCAGTTTAGAAATAAAAGTTTTGTAAGTATTTTCAGTCTTGGCTAAGTCTTTCTTTCCCACCAAAACCCCCTTTATTGTCTGTGGATGCTTTTCACTTTAGTGTGTTCTGAAATACATAACTTTTTATGTTATTTTTTCACTGACTTCCTCAGTGACTTATTTCTTTCTTCCTCTAAAGTGGAAAACCTTTGTGGATAAAAAACGTGCTTATTAATCCCTGTGATTTCAATTATACACAGGGCAGGATAATTGCAGTTTGAACTCAAGGCTGGCTGTAGAGATCTCATTGAATTTTTTAATATGTTTCTGACAAATGGTTTTGATTAGATTCAAGTGATGGCTTTGCTATTTTGGGTATGTAATCTTCACAAGAAAAAATATTTTTGAACTTTTGAAAAAGTTTTTATTGCTGAAAAAAGCTGTCCAAAGAGTGGTCAGTAACACGTTTTAAATATGCAGCTATGGTGTTTCTTATTCTCAGCCATGATAATGTCAAATTCAGAAATGCTTAGAAAAGATATTGAACTTGTGTTCTCCTTTACGAGCTCTGAAATCTTAGGCTAATGATTCACATTCATATATTTTAAACTAATACAGATTTATGGGGTTTCAAGCACAAAGAGCCTTATGCTTCCTCAAGCAGAGGGCCCCGAGTGAACAAGACACTTGAAAGACACTCCCAAAGTGACTGACACTTGCTTTCTTGCACAAAAGAAAAAAATATCTCTGTCTGAATGCAGTCACAATTTCAGATCCTTATGGGCTGCAGCACACAAAGATCTAATCCATCACTCAGTGAAATGGTGAGGGATTTGCTGTTGATTTTAATCGGAGATAAATCAAGGAGAGCTGCTTTGTCCGAATTGAAGAGGAGAGAGTGT
>VYZS01059928.1:49994-87108 GCA_013400695.1 Neodrepanis coruscans
CGCCCCGCCCGCGCCGCCCAGCGCAGCCCGTGGGCAGCACAGCCCAGACCCGGGGCAGCCGCCCCGCAGGCACCGCGGAAGGGATGATCCGGGCGGTGCTCAGCTGGGCTCGCTGCTGAACGCGCCTCCATCCCTTCCTCCTCCTCCCTCCCTCTTTCTCTCTCTCTCTCGGCTCTCCTCCTCCCTAACTCACTGGATATTACCAGCCGCCGGGATCGCCACCGCCTCTCCCCCAGCCATGAATCCCGCCGAAGGGGCGGCGGAGGAAGGCGCTGTCCCTGACTCAGAGGTGGATGCTTTCTTCCGAACAGGTAGGGGAGCTGCGGGGAAGGGGCCGGAGCAACGCCGGGCCCTGCCTCCGCTGCGGGATGCGGGGCTGGCGGCTGCGACGCGGGCACTGCCGGCAGTGGAGCCTCGGGGAGGGGAGAGGAGGGGATGGAGGGGGTCCTCGACCGCCTCTTCGCTTTGTCCGTCGCAGCCCCTCCGTGCGTCCGTGCCCCGGTCGCCCCTTCCGCCCCCAGGAGGATGCTACCGCGGGGCTGCGCTCCCACCACCTCGGGAGAGGACCGGCCGAGCCCCCGCCCCAGGAAGGCACAAAAGCCCCGCGGGGATGCTCGCGGAGAGCAGCCGCGTTGTCATCCCCCTGCAGGCAGCGCCGGCTGGGCCCCGCGGGGCCCCCGCCCCGGGCGGTGTCAGTCACCCGGGTCCCGGCCGGTATCGGGGAGCGGAGCTCCATGCCCGCACTGCCCATCCCGCTCCAGCGGGCGAAGCGCCGGACGTCCTCGAGTGGGCAGTGAGGGGAGAGGCGCCCCGGGCAGCGCTCCCCGCAGCCCCGCTGCCGGCCGGGGATGCTGAACCCGCGGGGACTGGCTCACAAAGTATCCCAGCGCTGGGGGAGAGTCCTGCGTTTCACTCTCCCATTTCAGAGGATGCTGAAATGGAGCAAAAGTGTAGCTGAGCTATAGCAGGGCATGTTGTGGGGCCTTTGCTAATGAAACAGCGGTTAATTAACTTCTGTGGGCAGTAGGTAGGTGCTGGGGTCCCCAGTGATTGTGAGGTGGTGTTTATGTGAGAGTCACCAGCACAGTAGCAGCATCTCAACTGAAGCAACTTGTGGTCTGTGTGACACACCCCCTCTTCCCCCTCCTTCCCTCCCTAAAAATCTCAAGAAAGTATTATAATCTTCTTGGTAGATTTTTAATTAAAAATTGTAAAGGATTAAATGCTTGTTTCATAAGGCGATTGACCCTTTTAGTCTAGGACTGACACTTATTGCCACAGCTGTTTGTCAAGAGTCTGCTTTTCAGCTGTTTTCCTCCTTCTACCTGCTCATTAGCTACACACAGTGCTTTGAGCTCCAGTTACAAAAAAGCGATTATGTAATCACCAAAACTTTAAAGAAGTAAAATCCTGAAGGCCGGCAGCAGCTCTCTGCTATGGTAGACTGCACCCCATTTATGTGAAAACCCTTTGATCTAGAGGATAAGTATAATAAGGTCTGGCTGTGTGTATCTTGTGATCCACAAGTCATTAAGCCATAGGATATTTTCCCTGATAGCCTACCTGGTTACAAGCTAATTTCCTAAGTCTCAACAATGACAGATTTGTTAAAAAAATCCAACAAACAAACACCGTTTTTCCTTTTAAAGGGAAACTGTTAATTAAGGTTCTCCACCACCTTTTTGCTCTTTCCCCTCCTTCACCCCAAGCTGAATTATTTCTCTGTGACACTGCCTTCTCAACAAAAGCAGATTAGCAGAATTGAGTTTGAAGAGAGCCAAATCTATCTAATTTATATGAAAAAAGTATTCCTAAATGAGGGAAAAGCACTGGGAGAAATTTCTCCCAGTCTGCCTCCTTCACCTGAAATGTCACCTGTAGATCCATGAATACACTTGTCACTTGCATTGTACATTTAACCTGGAGATTTCAGAGAGTATCCTAACACTTCTGCTTCTTGAGGAAACCAAATCACAGAAATCTGAGCTTGGAAGAGGTGCCTAGGCCACATCCTTGCACTGGAGCATATATGAATAGGCCATCCCTGCTGGTTGTCTCATTTACCTTAAGCTTCATCAAAGAAGAAGGCAGAATACTTGGTTCTGCACCATTATGTAGTGTCTTGTGTCCAAAAAGATGATATGGAAAAAGAAGCCAGAACTATTTGTAGTTAATTTTGATTGTCATCTGTTAGAATGGCCAGGCAACATCACTGAGAAATGGGGAAAGCTCAGGAGCAGGCATGACTTGTGTGGAATGATACTGTTGATTCTCTGCGTTGTTTGGGCCCCCTTCCCTTCTGGGGTTTGTGTGCTGCTGTTTGTGGCTGTCTGAAGTTGGTTAATGGATGGCAGAGAGAACAGCTGATGTGGGGCTTGGGAGAACAATTGTAGCCAGGACACAACTGACTCTCCCATACCTCCCAGGCTGGTAATAGCAATCCTGCCTGAGTAGGCACTGTGAGATGGGGTCTGATTTGTAAGAGCTGCAGAGACCTGGGTTGACTTAGCATCCTTTTTGGCTCGATGCTCTCTTTTTTCTTTAATTCTTTGTCCAGACTTGTATTCTGGGTTTGTAAAGCATAACCATTTTCTTACATGCCTTTGTACGATCACATCAAATAAAAAATGAATAAAAAATGTGGTTTAAAGATTAACTGCTCAAACAGAACATGCATATACTAAGCAGCCTAAACTCTTGCCGAATTCACAGCTACCACATGGAAAAGCATGAACTCATTATTCTCCGTGAAAAAAACAGAGTCCAAGTAACTAATATCTCTCTCAGAGGCTTTTAGCAACCGGCTTGGCTTTGCACTGAGCCGGGAGGATCGATAGGCTGCTCCCTGGTACCAGCAGAGGAGGCTGATGCTGGGAGTGGCGCCGCGCTCAGAACAGCCCCCCCAGCAGCACCCAAACACTCGTGGTACCAGTCCCTTGTCAGCGGTGATGACCAAGATACTAGCTTTCTGAACTGTATCTGGAAACTCAAATTGAAAAAAATTTGCACCAGGTCGTAAAGGAAGGTCTGTCTTGGTGCTTACGCTGATGAGAACTAGGAATGACTTTTAAGAGACGGGTGGGTTTAACACCTGTGTGGTTGATGCTGGCAGTTAGTTAAAACCTCTCTGGAGACAGGCAGGGCTGCAACTGTTCTAATTTTCACCATCAGATATATGCAGAAAGGAATTCAGGAATTTTCTTTTAGAGAATCAATCACATGTAATTAGGATAAAAATTAACAGGCAGGGGGACTTGAAGGGCAGAAATTACTATTGCAGCCTCCAGCTCTGATTTCTAGGATAACACTGGCTGCTGAATAGTAGCAGTAATTTCTGTGTGATGTCTGTCACTTCTGTTTGAGCTTATATTTCAGTAAAAAACCAAATCTATGCCTAGGTATGCCTTATTAAGTTTCCTATGTCTATTTTGGTGACAGATAAAATATGAGCAAGTTCTCTGGAGCTCTCAGCAATTTATATTAAATATGTACTGAGACTTTCATATTGCATGCAACAGAACCCAAATACTTACTGTTTCAAGCATTAAATCACTTTGCAAAGTGTACAGATAACAGCTATCCTTTGGATACAGACACAGAGTGAACATTTTCACTTCCTGTCTAAGCTGCAGTAATTTCTGCAGTGTGTTCTGGAAACAGAGGTGAAGCACATAAAGAAATCCTTTTCCAAAACTTTAAATATTTATAGAGGTCGGTGACAAAACAGTTTAGCAAACTACCAGTTACTAGTGAGGGTAATCATCAATATTTCTTATCCACTAGCAGGGACAGTTTTATTTTCTAATTTATTTTTCTAGCACTTAAGTATTACATTGATTATGTCTGATACGAAGATGATGACTTTGTCATTGATACTTCCTGTGCATGAATTGAAAATTGATGTTGCTCCATCTCCTTTGAATGCGATGAATTATTCTGTTTGCTTTCTGCTTTTCAGCTGGTTATACTTCTAGCATTGTTCATTTGTGCATGAGTGACTGGCAGTTTTGCTATTAAATAACTTTAAAATGATTGGCAGTGGCCAGGCTGTTTGATCAATAGGTGTGCTTGAAATGATGTCTACAGAGAAGTGCTCCTTGAGGTTGATGGACTCAAGTGTCTCTTCGTAGAGCAGGTAAATTGATTCAATCGAGTTGTCACTGGGGGTGAGGTGTTTGTCTGATGCCTGGCTTCTTCACCTTGAGACTTTATAATTCATAAGGCCTGGTCTGGAAATGTGGGCTGATAAAGGAGGCTCTGTTGCAGAAAAGACCGTCAGGTCTTCCCTACCACTTGGAAAGCTCTTGTGTTCTTTGAGGTGATGCTGTTAATTAAAATCTGTACTGCTCTCTGGACGCTTTGACCTCTGACCCTGTCAAGAATATGGGTTTTGTTGTTTTCTTTATTGTCTAAAGTAGGTTTTTATTTTTTCATGTGATTGGCATGGGGGAGGAGGACAGTTATCTCACCACTGTGGAGACACTGATTCTCCAAAGGCCCTGTCACCAGATACCCCGGTGCATGGGGAAGGCTGTGTGGCACTGCCCTGCTGTTGTCCCATCTCCTCTACCTCAAGACTCTCTGAGGCAACTCTACAGGTCTAGGAATTTAGAGGTAGACATGGCAAAAGACATGTAGATGAATCAAGAGGTCTTGGTGAGAATGACTGTCCTCTTTCCCCTCTCACCATGCAGATGCTGCTCAGAAATGGGGCAGAACCTCCTGGTTGGTGGATCTTGTGACAAAAGAGAAGGATCTCTTTTTGCCTGATGCTGGAAGGGAGCAATATGAATGAGTGATTTATGTTCAGAGAAGCATTTATTTCCCATACTACTTCCTCCTCACTTAGAAGTACGTACAGGGTAAAAGGGATGACATCTGATAGTTATTTACAGTATGTTTTTTCTGGATGAGATTGCGTTGTGTTGTAGGCCAGTAGGAAGATACTTATTGTGTTTGATATTAATTAATATACAACAGAATCACTTTCAGAGGGAGACCTTTCACACCCAGCTTCTGTTCAGAGCTCGTATGTACTGAAATTCACAACCCTTCGTTTCCAGGACAGTGTGAAATAGGGAACATAGGCCTCCAGCACAGACATTAGTGAAGTGCACCGGCAGCTCAGTAAAGCTTGATACAGCACCTACAGGAGTTGTAGGTGGCAACTTGTTGCCTACACTGTGTTTTGGGGTTGAAATTCTGAAAGAAAAAAAGTGTAATCCTGAAGTCATCAAAAACTCTCCTAGTGCTTGTGGACCATTTCGCATGTGGCCTTAGATGGCCATGAGTGGCATGAATACAAACAAGTACCCAACCTGGCCAGGCAGATACAACTATTGCTCTTTCCTACCACCTGTCTCCCACACTGTATTTTTTCAAGTCCCATAATAATAATAATAATAACCTGTAGGGGAAATACGAGGTTTTAAGAATGTGAGAACCTTTGATGGGTTTGGTGGGTTTTCTCTGGTGCAGTTTCCAAGACCTTCCCCCAAATTAAGGGCTGTTGAGGAGCCCTCTGTCTGGACAGGTGCTCTGGGCCTCTTGAAAGCTGGGAATGAAGTATTCTGTTGTTTCAGCTGCTGTGACCTTGTGGTCTTTGGGAAGGTCGATTATGGGTGTATAGAAGCTTTATTGCTCCGTGGTGACATGTACCATACAGTACCCTGTGGTATTTTAAGTACTTCATAGTTACATCAAAGAAAATACTTACGGAGTATTAGGCCTTATAAACCCATAGTGCTGTGCCTTTTATGACTGGAACTTAAAGTCATGAAACGACTTAAGAGGTATTTGTGCTTTTGTTTGATTTGGACTGGTGTCCTGCTTTTAATATTTCTTTGGATAAACAACTCCCGTTTTACAGCCTTGCATGGCTCATGCACCCTGTGTTTAACTGAGGGGACTCTGCCGCTTGGGGAATTTTGCCTAGAGAATCTGGCAGGAATAACAGCAAATATTACAATATACGTTTTGCGAAGGAAAGCTGGATATGAAAAGTCAAATATGGTTGTTTGAATGGAGAACCTTAAAGTGTAAAGGGCTGTGAAAGAAAGAAGTCATAATACTTTGCATTATTTCTTTCCCACTTGGTTCTGGGATGGACTGTGTAACTGTTGTATAGATCCAGAAAACTTCAGAGGAATTGTTTGGGAGTTTTCACGATGAAACTAAAAACAGAACTTCACCTGGGCACTGCAATGGCAATCGTAAATCTACATTTAAGTCAGTCAGCTGTGTGATACGTGGACTGCAGTGTGTTGAAATGGGATTTAGAGCATTTTGTGCTAAGAATGGAGTAACATTTCAGCAAAATATGCAAGTTTTCATGTTGTATTTCATATTTGCTTCAGAATGTATCCCACGTTTGAATCCAGGGCAAAGACTTTCCTCTGTTTTAAGTCTTTGTGAAGGTCAGTAACCAATGTGGTTCCTATAGATTCACATTAGTTTCAGTTGTTTATTCATTTTATTTTTAACTATTAAGCAAATGTTCAAAGTGGTATATTGAAACTATATGTATGTTCAGTGCTGGAGTGTGAAATCCCATTTAAAACATTTGTTGAAGTTTAGATAATTTCTGTTTCCTAATCAAGAGATTAGAAGATAATTCCATTTTTACTTTTAAATATAAACATAAATATTCATTTTGTTTGCTCATTTTCATTAACTACTGCGTAGAATAAATGGTGGTTTATTAGGGTTCTTTGTGTTTTATCAACATGTGGCTTTGTTACTAAAGTCTAGGAGTGTTTTCTGTTTCTTTCAAATTAAAGCTGAGAACATGCAGGTACATAGGTCTAATTTGTTGCACTTCCACTTCAAGGCAACAAATTGCCTTTAAAACTAAAAATGAAATTCCTTTTTTAGTAACCTTAATTATACGAACCAGCATTTCAGTTTCACTGATGGAACAAAACTACCATAATTAGGCAGCCTGTAGTTTTTAGTGTAAGGTCACATCATGCTTTGCTGAGAATAATAAGAGGAAATGATCTTCAATTTAACATCTCAGTGACTGGCAGACCAGCTGCTCTGGTCATTTCTTGTAGTGAAGTGGCCTTGGGAAAAAGCGTGAATGCGTGTTGTTCGTAGGAGAAATTAAATTAACCTTCTTGCATAATTAGTACCCACGTAGACATGGTGGATTTTTCAGGGTTTTAAAATACATTTTGGGGGGGGGAAGCGAAGGGAGAGTTGTGGTGTGTGGAATAAGCTGTGTTGAAGTGGCAGAAGACATGCCTTACCTTCAAAATAATAATATTAATAAAATTCTAAGGAAAGATTTGACTACAAGATGTTGCTCTCTGTGGGGATTGTGACCCTTTCTGTGCCAGGTGAGCGCTTGGTGAAGCAGTAAAGGGAGTAGGTCAGGCACACTCCGGTGCAACTGGGATAATGGGGCCGGGTTGGTTTGTTATCTGAAATCAGAATATCTATATATGTATATATATATATATTTATCTCAAAAAGAGCTTTGTATAGGTTCCCCGGTAATATCGGTGCTGCTGGCATGGCTCCTGACTCCTGGAGCGTACCCTGGCGCTCCTGCTGTTTTAATGGCAACTGGCAGCCTACTTTGGGAGCAGCATCGTCAGCTGGAAACAATAGTGTCTGATTCTTGTTTGTCAGGCGGGACAATGGCTCCGCTGATGGGCTGCGGCGGAGGGGAGCGGGCGTCCTTTGTATGGCAGTGCCGGCATGGCAGATGGCTAATTGGACATGATAAACCACGGGGGCAACGGGGAGAAAAAGGAGATCTGCAGGGATTATCAGCTCGTATCCCCCACACTAGGGTAAAAAATGTAAAGACGTTATCAACTTTAGCGCTTTGCCATGAATATGTCATTCAGTAATGAAGAAGGAGGACATCCTGACTAAAGTCTTTCTTTAGCTGATGTGAAGGCCACTTTATTAACTGGGAGCAAATCCCATTACTGTATGGGAAGGTAGGCAAACACATGGCCCCCAGAGACGCTGGCATGGCACTTAGGAAAATTAGCAGTGCATATTTTTCACCAGTCTTGTAAGTGAATGTCAAACTGTTGTGCCAAACAGCATCCAAGCTGAAAACAAAGAGCTTTGCCAGTTGTGTTGTTTAGATGTGGAAAGTTATGACCTACCATAGCTTGTTCTGATAGCTTGATACAAAGATGTGATCCTGAGTGTTGGAGCACTGGAAAGTTAAACTGATTAACAAAAGATGGAGTTTATTTATTTAAATGTATTTTATTAGTCTTAATAGAGTATACACTGTGAAGCCAAAACCTGAGACCCTTGAACAAACAAACCTTTGCTTATTTAAAACAACTTAGTGAAAAATGGAATTAAAGCCTCTGGCTTGGACCACAGAAATGATCAGAGGGGTTAGACAACTGGCCTATGAGGAAAGGGTGAGAGAGCTGTGGTTCTTCAGCCTGGAGAAGAGAAGGCTTTAGGGAGACCTTTTTGTGGCCTTTCAATACATAAAGGGGGCTTATAAGAAAGATGTGCCTGTTGTGATTAGACAAGGGGAGATGTTTTTAACCTTAGAGAGTAGATTCAGATGAGAGCTCAGGAAGACATTTTTTATGAAGTGGATGGTGAAACACCAGCACAGATTGTCCAAAGAGGTGATAGATGCCCTCATTCCTGTAAACTTTCAAGACCAGGTTGGACAGGGCTCTAAATAACTTGATCTTGTCAGAAGTTCATCCCACTGGATGCATGCTCCTCTCCCCCAGTTAAACAGTGGGAGAAAGCACACCACAACTTAGGGAGTAACTCCACAGAGCAGGTATGAGAAGTAAGGCTGAAAGGGGGGATCATGTGCAGTGGTGGCTGCTGCAGTGAGCTGCAGTCATTGCTGGCTTTAGTTCCCTGTTTTGTCAAATGGTATCAAGTGCCTGGAATACTTTGCTATTTTAGTGTCTCTCATAATAATAATGTTATGGCATATAACAGATACATTTAAATTGTAGTAAAAATAAATCTGCAAGAGGTTAAAAATAATAGCTAACAAGAAATATGCAGTTCTCTGTGGAAGCAGATTTACTTTCTGTGGAAATATCTGGACTGTGTTTCTCTTCCAGTGTTTACTACTGTCTTTTCCCACGGGACAAGTATAGTGGAAACTCCAGATGAAAACTTTCAGTGGTTTGCCTTTGGTTTCAGCAGGCCCTTCAAGTGCTGTGCTTGTCAGTCTAAGTAGCTTTTGAAGCTGTAGGTGCAGGAGACTATTTGAAGGACCGTTGAGCGAATGCAATAAACCTTCCAGTTGGGCTCTCTGATATTATCATGTTATGATGCATCTCTATCAGGGTTTATTGTTTGTATTATTGTCCTGGTCACTAATTAGTTCCTTCTGAGGCAGATGCTGCATGAACACTGAACAAAAGGATGATCCTTACCACTGAGTGCTTATGATAAAAGCTGTCAAGTGGGTCAAGAATTCATTTAACCAAATACTCATATTATGCTTTGCTTTGTTTTTCAGCATGTCTGGAGGACAAGCCAGAAATGTTATTAAGTATGATAATGGGTGCGGAAGAGAGGGAATGTCTGAGAATAAGGTACAAGCAGAAAAATAGGGAAGAAATGAGAAGGCTGTAGAGAAACCATGGAAGAGTGGGACAAAGTTACCTCCCAGAGCACTTCATAACTGGAGGGCACTTGGCTGAGAAAGGGATCATAGCCTGCATCTTCCATGAAGGGGAAACAAGTGATGTCAGTGTGGGAAAGGTCAGAAGCCAGAGGAAATCACAGAAATGAGACAATAAGAGGTTTGATTGGAGTTGTATCTTTTGGGATGGAAAGCCAAAAGCAGGTTTTCTGACGCATTAGAGAAAAAAAAATTGAAAGACTGGCAGGATACGTAGCAGAAGGAGAGAACAGGCAAAGCCTGTGCATATACTGGGCTCAGACTGAGGAAGGCAGCTGTAGGAGGTACTGCAAAGCACAGGAAAAATAACAAGGTTTTCTCTTCTAGGAGATGTCCTGTACCATTGAAAACTGTTATTATCACACTGCAGTCTTTTAATAGAGATGCACCAAATGCCCCTCTTGCTTTGATGCTGCAAAGAGAAGGCATTTCCATATGAAGTGAAGACACAGAGCCAAAATCCTTGTATGTTATGCTTCATGTTTAATGTCTCTTGTTCACAGAAATATGTCATGAAGAGCCAATCTCCTTGTATCTGATTGTCACTGTGTTCACAGCAATTTAACTTTCCTGCTCTGCTTTTCTGTACCGTGGCAGAGAGTTCAGGAGTGATGCTAATTGACTCAGTCTGAAGCATTCAGATAAATGTAGTCCGAAGGAGCAAGTCAGGCCTACTGGGTAAATAGTAATGATCTTGTGAGCTTGGAGGACTTAGATCTATGGTGTGAGAATCTCCTGTTAATAGCTTGCTCCTATTCAACTCAGTCCAACTCAAAAGTTAGCTGGGGTGTTAAATAGGTTAGGTATCTCTTACAGGTGCCTGTTAGTCTGTAATCTTTCTGATGCTTCAGGTTATTTATCAAATCCCTAATGAGATGGTCTTGAACTATTTTACACCAGGAGAAAGTTGTTGTCTTGGTGTAAAATGTCTCTGATGCTAAAACTGAACAGAGGGGAAACCCTGTTGGTTGGATGAGTTTAGATCTATTGAAACTGATCCATGTGGTAATGGGAGTTTGTAAGAATGACACTTTGCAACATGTAAACCCATATCTCGTGAAAAGATCTTTTTTTTTTTTTTTACAAGCTGGTTGTCTTCATCACTGAGCTGTAAAGTAAGGTGTAACTGGCAGCTCAGACCTGGTTGCTGTGATTGGGATTTATTCCAGTGTTTGTTCTAGTTTCAACTCCATCATGGTGTTTCAGCCTGGGAGCCTTATGATGCTTGTTTGCAATAGTCCAAAACCAATGACTGGTAGGTTCTTATTCGGGTAGTCAGAGGACAAGTTTCTACAGCATCCACATCCAAAATCAAGAAGTGCTCAAGATGTGCAGGATGAACAATACTTTCTTTGCTTGAGTCAGCTACCCTCAGATCCCTTTGGTGTGCAGTAGTAGTGGAGATAGTAGTAATTAGAAATAATACACAGAATTAATACAATATTCAGAACAATTTATTTAAATGTCACAGCCTTTGTGTAGAATAGGGAAGTCTCATCTATAAAAAGGGATAATCAGGCACGAAGCTTTCGTAAGTGGTTTTCATGAGGTTGTATGGACTTTGTGCATATGTTCTTGCAAACTCGTGTTCCTGATGGTGGAGCAAACCCTGACAAAATACTTCATGGCTTTACCTTCTCTTGGCAGGGTACAGGCCAGGAAAAGCAAACCAATCCTTTTTTACCGTGGGATTGTCATAAGTCATGGCTGAAGTGACAAGTGAAATCAGAGAGATGTGCAAACACTCAGCTCTTCTTAAACCTCTTGATACAGGTGCCTATATATGGATGCAGGTGACCTACTTCAGACAGGTTGTGTGTCTTGGTCTTAGTCCTGAAAATGAGATTAACACACCTTGTCTATGTCTACACCAAGAAGTCAAACAGTCTAAAGATTTTTTATTACACTGACCCTATTTTTAAATATGTGTAGGTCAGAGCCACAGCTGGTACAAGAAGTGGCCTGATGCCAGTGACAGCAGAGGAGCTACAGTAATTTACAGAGGCGGAAATTTTGGCCTATGCTCAGCTGACAGACTCGTGTGGTGATGGGGCCAGAGAAGACTGGTAGCAGAACAAGGATATTTCCAATTTAATGTGTTAAGATATCCAGATGATTTTGCTCATCACTGTGGTACCCACATGCTGACAAAATGAGGCACTTGGGCTCTGGGTCTGTTCTGTTCACTGTTTGGTAAGGTCCCCTGTGCCTTTTTTGTAATGAGTGTGCTGCTGTGAAAGTTAAATCTATTAAATGCTAAATGTAAGAGAGATTTAATGACATGCTATTAAAAAGTTCCACCTACCTAAGAATGCTTTGCTTTCCAGCCCAGGTTTGCTAATATATTCCATATTTCACAGAGGTTTCTTCATGAAGAGAATGCTGTCAGGCGTCATTTACAGCTCTGATCCTGCTTTGTTGTCATTTACAAGCCTTTTGCTGAGGAGCCAATCATTCTGCCATGAAGTTTCTGCTGTGGGTGTCTCTCATGGGCACGTTGGTTACTTGGGGCATCGAAGGTGCCTCCTGACTGGTTCCATACAGGCAAGTTTAATAGAGCTATAACTGTAGTATATGATTTCCTTTTCTTGGTCTCATTTTTCCTCATACTTTTTCCTCTTGGAATATATGTAGAAGGTGTAAAGTCTGTGTGTTGCTATTCTAGATGGGGCTGTTTGCTTAACATGATGTTGTCCAGGGTAGAATAAATACCTGTGGCCTTCTGAAGAGCACTGGCTGAGTGCACACACCACTGTATTTACCAGTAACTTTCCCCATGTAACATGTGAATGAGACAACTGTGAAGAGTTCTAATTAGGTGCTACTCCAAAGAGTAATTTTCATACTGACAAGAAACAGAAAGTCACGTTGCATCTTCCTTTGGGAACATATAGTCAAAGGGAAGTTTCCTCTTTGGAAGTTATCTTTAGAGACAGAAGCCGTGGGAGGTGTAGTGCAGGCAGTGATAACCAGTCTGAGGACTGTAGAGATTTGTGTGGGAGCTCTCTTTCCCTTGCAAATGCTGGTGGCAGGTTGACCTGGGCTGGTGCCCATCAAGCCACTCTATCAGTTCACTCCTCAACAGGCCAGAGGAAGAAAATAAGATGGAAAAAAACCCCTTGTGGATATAGGTAAAGGCATCTTAATAAAGAAAAAGTAAAGGTTGCATGCAGAAGCAAAGGTAAACCAAATATTTAATTCTCTAATTCCTATGATCAGGCAATGTACAGCTATTTCCAGGACACAGGGCTTCAGTATGCATAATGGTTGCTCCTGAAGATGAGCATCATAAGAAACAAATGACCTCCCTTCTGTCTCCTTTCTCTCAGCTTTTATTGCTGAGCAGACCTCATATGGTGTGGAAGACTCCTTTGGTTTGTTTGTGTCAGCTGTCCTGGCTATGTCCCTTTTCAAGGTCTTGCCCACCCCCGGCCTACAGGTGAGGGAGGGAATGTTGGAGGCACAGAGTTGGTGTTCTGAGCACTGCCCCACAGTAGCCAAAACACTGGTGTGTTATCAACACCTACCAGTACAGAGCACAGCACTGGGGGGGCTGCTGTGGGCCAGGGTTTAGCCAGGTGGCTTGTGCCAGAAATAGTGTGACCAGCAGTACCAGTGCAGTGATTGTTTCCCTGTTCTGGGCACTGGTGAGAACCTCAGATCCCGTGCTCAGTTTTGGGCTCCTCACAACATGAAAGACATTGAGGTGCTAGAGAATGTCTAGAGAAGGGCAGTGGAGCTGGGGAAGGGTTGGGAGCACAAGTCTGATGAGGAGTAGCTGAGATTGTTAAGTGTGGAGAAAAGAAGGCTTAGAGAGGACCTTACTGCTTTCTACAACTACCTGACAGGAGGTTGCAGAAAGGTGGGGATCAGACTTTTCTCCCAGGATGAAAGGAAATAACCACAAGTTGCACCAGGGAAGGTTTAGATTAGATATTAGGAAAAATTTCTTCACTGAAAGGGTTGGAACAGACTGTCCAGGGAAGTGGTGGAGTCACCATCCCTGGAGGGATTTAAAAAGGTGTGTGGCTATGGCACTTGAGGACGTGTTTTTGTGCTGAGCATGGTGGTGCTAGGTTGGTGGTTGGCATGTATGATCTTAGAAGTCTTTTGCAACCTTCACAATTCTGTGATTCCATGGGGAAAATGAACTCTTATCTATGCTAGATCCAGCACAGTTCCACTGCCTCTCTATTGCTCCTTGGGTCCACACGACAGCCCTTACTTTTTACTGGCTGCAACTCCCCAACAAAGTCTTCCTTTGGCTCATATATACCTGGAAGATTTAAGAAGTAGCAAACCCATTCCCTGGCTCTGTTTTCTAGATGTCTCCAATACAAATGGGCCTCCAACTTGTACTGAATGAGAATATGCTTTAGTGAGAGTCTGTCCATCCTTTTCCTCTTGTCCTCCACCTTGGATGCACTGTAACCTCTGTTTGCACATGTCAAATGGTCAAGACAGAAAACTTTATATGAATTAAACTGAAAATCTTTAAACTAGTAGGATAGGATGGAGGGCAGACTAAGGCTGCCTAACTAGCAATGTCCACAGGCGAACAAAGCAGGACTTTAAGTTCTTTTCTTTTATCTGACATGCAGCTACATTAACAGCTGCAGCTAATGACTTTTGAAGGGATCTCCTCTCCTAGCTCCCTTTTTGCTCTTCCAGTCTATGTATGTATTTTCCCTGAGAGCTGTTCCAGGAACTGCATTAAAACCTCCCTGGTCATTACTTTTCCTTTTGGTTTGTGAACACCCGCAAAAAGTGGCTCAGGCAGGAGCCTGAAGCAGTTTGGTTTCAGAGGAAACCAACTGCAGCAATCTATTTTTAAAAGGTTATTTTGATGAATTGGATTTTATGACCTGATTTGAACTGGTGTTGAGCACCCACGTGTTACAGTGCTGCAGCCTGGACCCACAGGAGTGTCAGTGTGTGCTGTTTAGTCACTGCAATCCTATCTGCTTTCTGTATCAGACAGTAACAAATTATTCTTTCCATTCTCAATCCTGCTTGTTGTGTGTGTCAATAGTAGAATGCTGCAGATCTTTTACTGAGGAAAGTAAAACCATTCTTGTTATGTTGCAGTTTCTTGGCTGTCCTGTTTCACTTCAGGCGGTGGGATTCTGGAGTTGTCATCTTTTATGAAACTGTTATGTTTGTTTTGTCTGCCTTTAAAAAATTGTTTAAAAATCCTCCATGACCAAAGAGCTTATGCAGGAGTTTACATAAAATTCATCCCTAACTTTGTTACAGAGTTACAGATAGAGGTACTATATTAAGTCCTTAAAACACCAAACACCCAAATATCTCAACTACAGTAAACAAAACTTGATCAGCTTTGATCCAGAAAGCACAGTCCCTGATGTCTCTTCTGGATAGATCCTTGCACAGCTCCTCTTAACATCAGTGGCATGGAAGCTTTACAGTGGGATTTTGGCGGGCACCAGCCTGGGCTTGTACTTCCTCGTAGGAGGCATTCAGCATGTAGGAGTGAATATAAACCTTGTATTCAGTCTCTTGAAACTGTCTCAATATTTCTATTGTGTAATTCTACACAATATTTCAATTGTGTTGAAGTAACTTGAGTTTATTTTCAATCCAGAAACAAATGGGAAAGCTGTAATGGATGGCTTTGGATTAGGTGTCAATGCTCAAGAAAGCTGTCTAAAGTGACATACTTTTACACATGGATAGGTAAATGAATATGTTAATTTGGAAGTTCAGGACTTGTCATAGAGGGTTTTGTTGTATTGAAGTCCTCTATGGATGAGTAGGTGCTGATGTCTCTGTGGTTGGTATCCCTCCATTTAAGCTTCTAGGAGGTACTTAGATATTAAAAATGCACCGTTTTGAATGTTAAGACTTCAGGTTCACGGTTTTGGAGCTGTTGGTACAACTAAGGCATTCCCTGAGCAGTTTCTGGAAAGGAAGGCAGCATTTCTATATCTTGGGCAGGTTTCTCTTGGGGTAATTATATTCTTCTCCTGCTTTTCTACAGTTCTACTCTGAGGTTATACTTTACAATGCTGGTGTGCATAAGTAGTTACTGAATGTGACTGTATGAATTACTGCATTTCAATGTAGAGAGGTAATTTGTATCTGTGACTCTTCCATAGGGCTTCAGGGTGAAGATCATATTATTCTTAGCACCTCTTCTGTCTTTGCATAACCTCCCTTCCTCTAGTGAAGGTAAAACAAACAGGGTGTTTGGCAGCTGTGTCAGGAACAGCACATGCAGACACGGTGTCCAGGCACCCCATCCTTCCCGGCTGCTACCGAAGCTGTCCGGGAACACACGGGCTTCCCCTGCGTCACACCCCAGCCTGTCTGCCTGAAGGAAACCTCCTTGGATCTTCAGCTCTTCCTGCCCCAGCTGCACGTGGGTCCAGCACGTCACAGCTCATTGTTTCAGATGGCAAAGTGCTCTGAGGTCTGCAGCAGGAGAGAAGCTGTAAAATGTTATTTTACAATGGTTTTATTGTTATTAAAGAAGTTTATAAATTGATAAGCACCACGTGTCGGTCAGACAGAGCTTTCCTACTTAGGCTGCTTGATAAGAGGCTTGTGAGCAAACACCTGCTGTATGTAAAGAAGGGGGAAGGTGGTCTCTTTTTGTCTTCAGCATCCTAAATCAGTGAGTGCTCTTTTTGAGCTGACTGGAGTTGAGTTCCCAAGATCTCATCCCTCCTCTGCTTTTTTGTGCTCTTATAGGGTTAAATTAGGGTGCAGCAGTGAATTGACAGCTCTTCTGACAAGAGCTCTTGAGCTTCTGTATTGGTAACTTTCCCAAGGCTCTCATAGGTAAAGCCTGGCATACTTTATCCAACAGACAGATTGAGATGTCTGTTTGCTTTCCTTGTGTCAGTGCATGTAGGTGCAGCTAGAAATGTTCATCCTAAAGTTGTAGGTATCCCCAAGTTATATTTATAAGCAGCAGTGCTGTAGTAGAAGTACCTCAGCAGTAAAGCATTAAGCAGCATAAAGCAAAAAAGAGTGTTGGAAGGTGAAACAGTTGTGCATTTTTGGGTGGGAACTATAATTTGGATATGGGAATCCAGGCTTTTAATTTTATGCATCTCACCTTTTCTGGTCTATGTCAGACCAGAAGGTTCCTCAGTTACTCTTGTTCATCTTTAAGTATCATTTGTACCCTTGCTGTGAAAACTGATCTACTGCAGAACAAGGATTTTTTTTGGAGTAATCCTAAGAGAAAAGATTGCTGCTGTGAAAAGCAAAGCCCTTGGTCTTGTTATTCTGTATTCTTCTTGTCATCATTAAATCTCCTTGTGTTAGACCATGAGCAGCCCACATCATCACTGGCTTTCCCTGCTGATGGAGCCTGCAGTGAGACTGTAATCCTGCCTTTGCCATTACAGTGTTTTCTCATAGAGCATGATTTTACAAATCCAATATTATGCTTTCTCTGCAGGAACAACAGTAACAACAAGCCAGGCTTCAAACAGCAATGTTAGTAGAAATAAGCAGGTAGTGTGTCATCTGACAGTGCTAGACAAACAACAAACTAATTTTCACCTTGGAGTATCAAAGCTGTAGATAAGTTTAGAGGGTAATGTAAAATTCTGGAGATGGAAGTCCTACTTCTTCTGTGGCCCACTGGAGGGCATTAAGCAATTAGTGTTCCTTCATGCCTCAGTTTCCCTCTGAGAATGGGGTAATTGGCTGTGGATAAAAAGCCCTATAAAATAATAGCACTTAAAGCAGTGCATGTAGCAGTTATTAACACAGAATGCTGTCTCCACTCCATAAATGTGAGGAACTGAGGCAGAAAATGGTTTGCCAAAAGCTATTGATGTAGTTGGGGCAAGAGTCCTCATTAGACCTCTGGAGCTGGTGGCTGCCTGGCCGGGCTGCAGGCTCTGTGCTGCTCCTCACCCTCTTGTCCCTGCTGCCCACTGCCCACTCACAGCACTTGAGTGTGTGCAGTAGCGTCAGGCTTGTCCCTTTCACTGTTCCTGCTGAGTGAATTGGAAAGTAATAAACAAAATGGCTTTTATCTCGGAAAAAGTTTTTAGAGCCCTCTGTTTTAAGAAGCATTTGCTAATAGTATGGAGTATATGGGACAGCGTTGTCCTAATTAGTTTTCTGTCAAAATTAACAGCCTTTGAGTTCAATAGGAACAGATTTAGGCCAACTCAGTGTCTTTGAAAAATTCACAGAACTTTTTGCCCTGTGGTTTTGAATATGAGTTGAAGCTTCAACATTATGGAATCTCCTCTGAGCAAAGCTTTACTCTTCATTTAAAATGTTCTCCCTCTTTAAAAGCTTGCTTCTTAGTGTAATTTGAATCCGTCTTATTTTAGGGTATATATTTAGTATCCAGCTGATTTTTTCCCTCTAAAGTTCTTGGATAGCAAGTCCACTAAGAAATCTCAGCATTGCCAAACCAGTTTAAGACATTTGGAACTTCAATTACCTGCTGAACTCTTAAAAAGTAATTTGGTAATGAAAGCAGTGAATGCATTCTGCAGTGTTTAAAGATTGCTTACAGAGATAAAATGGTTTTGGCTGCATGTCAGATAAATACTTTTATGATGAAGCATGTGTGCAACCAGTTTTTCTCCTTTTTTTGAATGAATTTGAAGAGTCTAATCCTTCAGTATATCCCCAAACAAATTTTGAATCACTAGACTCTGTGTTCTTAAATGAAGAGAAACATTTAATAATATTTTACACCTAAGGAACATCTTTCATCTCTGGATCTTGATGTATTTTACAAAGCCAAATATGTTCAGTCTAACCAAACTTGTGTGAAACAAGAAAATATCATTTCACATTTCAGAGTTATGTTAGCCAGCATGAGGACATGATCTGACTCTCTTGTGAGGCTTGTAGCTGCTGGAAGATAATATAGGATGGCATGCCTAGGTAAGAAATTTAGGGAACAGATTCTTGGAGTCTTGCTATTTTGTCATTGACTCAAATGTGATCATGGTCATAAGTCTCTGATGCCTCTTGCAGGTGAAGAAAAGAAGGGTACAAAACTGTCTCCCACTCTGAGTTGTGGACTGCGTTTGTACAGGTCCTTTGGTGAGCTCTGCCAATGCCTGGGGAGCCAAGCAAGGGCTCTGGTGTGTGTAACAGTGGCCAGTGTAGAGGAAGAGAAGGATCTGAACTGCCTTGCTGCCATGCAGGTATCATGTGGGGTGTTACTTGTGGGAGAGAAGCTTCTCAGCTCTTCCAGTGTGCATCCGTTTTAAAATTCACATTTCTGGAGTTGGGTTGTCTGAAAAAAATACACGCTTAGCCCTGGTTTGAGAGGTGATTGAATTACTGTGGGATGCCTGTCTCTCTGTGTGGCTGTCTAGTATTAACAAGTCTATTCTAGTCACCCTAAAATGAGGAATTTAGTTGAAAATGAAGACTATTAGTACCAAAATGGTAGTGTTTTTTTTTTAATTGTGATGATGGAATCTGAAGCTGAGTGGTGTTTCCTGTGAATCGTACCCTAACTTTTTACACTCCATAGTTCATCTGTGACACTGAATGCAGCCTCATTTGCCATTTTTTTTCCTGAGCAGTATCTACAGCTGTGGCCAGATGTGCTAGTTGGCTTGTAGCTGAGCTGGGTCTTTAGGCTTTGAACCCAAGCCAGGCTTAAAGTGACTGGGCACTGTCCCTGCTGCTGCGGGGTCGGTATCTGCAGGCGTAGCTGCACGTGCAGCCCGTGTCTAACCCAAATCAGTCAAGATGATCTGGGTTAAAGAAAGCCCTCCATGCTTTTAAATAGCAAGCCAGCCTGGATCATTTTGACACAACCGGGTTATGGAGCGACTGTGTGCAGATACAGGGACAGATTGGAGGGGGCAGTAATCCAGCTCTGCTGCAGCTGAGATGGGAGTTGGACCACAGGCCGAGTTCAATGAGCTGCTCTGATTGTTTTCCTATACAATAGTCTTGTTTATAGGAAATCATGGAATAGTCTAAGGGCTAGGAATGCAGCTGATGTTTCCCAGGTTTGGCCTCTGATGACCAGTTTGATGCTGTCTATTGTAGATGTACAGTTATAGTAGATGTATTGTTCCTGCCCAAGGGCCTGGTAGTGGATGGTTTTTCCCCTGCAGGCAATTCAGAGCAACTTCAAGGTTGTACTAAACTGTGCTATAGGGAAGCTGCTACCCAGGCAGTATTGTCTTGATAACAGCAGCAATTTTCAGATGTTTATGCATGACTGACATGTGTTCAGAGGTGCTCTGTGGGTTTTCACAGCCTTCTAAATGTGCTCATGAGGGGCAGATATAGCAAGGCTTTCTGCAGAAACAGAGTGAGAAACACTCAAGATTTTAGTTCTAGAGGATAGTATGAAAATATCTTTAATGCTATCTTGGGCAAGTTTGTAAGTGCATGTGTTTGACACTGGGCTTGACAGTGATCTCATTGATTTCTGCTTGGCTCCGACTCAATTACTCTGGTTTAACATCAGTGCATATGAGAGCAGAGTTAGGCCTGCTGAAAGTGTGGATACTTTTTTCTTTCCTGTGGGGAACCT
Source organism: Neodrepanis coruscans (assembly GCA_013400695.1). Lineage (NCBI taxonomy): Eukaryota > Metazoa > Chordata > Aves > Passeriformes > Philepittidae > Neodrepanis > Neodrepanis coruscans. The sequence goes on from VYZS01059928.1 coordinate 70,148, forward strand.
GTTGGCAGTGTTATGCAGGTCATGTCCACATGCTGTGACTTATCTGCACAACAAGCCACCACTCTGTCACTTGGCATTAGGTATTTCCAAAATAGCCTCAGCTATAAAAAAAGCACATTTTCACCCTATCTTCCCTCCCTAGGAGATACAATCCCCTTATTCCCACAGCACACACACTGGATGCTGTAGACTAGCTCCTCATCAGGGCATTGTGTTCTGGCCATCATGAGACATTATCGTCTTACAATTTCTCGTGGAGGTAACAATAGGAGAATCCTGTTTTGGTACATAGGCTCATTCAGGAGAGTTGAACATCCACATAAACAAATGGAAGAAGCCCTGCTGTAGGAATGTGTATGTTCATGGTGGTGAAGAGAGATGGCCAGGCCACTGGACAGGGAGCCTCCAAACACCAGGGCCCGTGTCACTGACTCCAGTAGTCCCACCTGGTGTGTGTTGATGATGGTTTGTGACAGCTTCATGTCCTCTAGCCCTCAAGCTGATGACAACCAGGAAGAAAAGACTTTCCCTTGTTGGTGATTATTCCAAGAGCATTCACAACACAATGCACTGTTTCCTCTGTCTGTCTGAGGCGAAGACTTGACCTCTTCTTCTTTCACCTCTCTTGATGTTTACTTGTAATAAACAGACCTAGATGTTGCAGTATGCTTTTCTGGGTCATTGAATGCATTATATACTTGTCCTTCAAAGAAGAAATACACTATCTTTCATCTCAGCCCGTCAGCCTGTTTTGTTGGTTTTACTTTTGTTGTAGTCTTTTAAACTTAGTCATTGTGTCAATAAGCATTATTCATATGGGGAAAAATAGCTTGATTCATACTGGAAGTACAGTTCCTCATGTGCACACTCATACAGGGCTGTGGCATGAGCAAACAGCCACGATTCCAACCCAAAGGGCTGACTCTGCTGCTGTGCAATCTCTGGGGCTCTGTACACAAGGGTTGGGATGCAAAATCCCGTGGCAATGCTCAGATACCAGTGGAGCTGAGCTGTCCCAGAACACAGTCTGGCCTCAGATGATTGCATCTGACAGTCTAAAATTTCTCCTGTGTTAGGAGCATGTGCTCCCCATCCAGGTTCTCCTGCTTGTTGTGTCATGTGCAGAAACAAGTCCACACTCAGCCTACAGGCTCTCTTCAGCATTTTGGAAACCTCTCTGCATGAATGGTTTATCTTCACGTCTGGAAATGAGCTTGATTGACACAAAAGCACAGGAAAAGCTGCATCCCAGATGCTTTTGCTATGATTTGGTTGTGTTTTCTGGGAACACTTGGCATTTGTAGTACTGCCTGGTCTCTTTCAAACCATATACCTGCCTGGAGGCTAGGACTCTGTGAGCTCATGGCTTGAGCTGGAATTGGCTACCTTCAACCTGAAACACTACTTTTATGCAACAACTGTCTTTTAGTTGTAGGATTTCAGTTCAATTTCATGGTATGCAGGCTGTTTCACTTACCATTTCACATGCTTTTTCCACGCTAGTAGTGCAATGGTCTCCACATAATCTCATCCTGAAAGTTTTGGTGATAACAATAAAAATGTCTATGTATATTGATGGTTCCAGGAAAAACCTCTTCAGCCTCTTGTTGAAAAAAGAAAATCAGATAATTTGACATATTTGGACAAAAAACACTAATAACTGAAAATGTTGTTTGAAAACTTCCCAGAAAATTAGAGTAGAAGTTGTTATCTCATGAGTGCTCTATATTCCCCAACAAAAAGATTACATTTTCTTTGAGAAAAAGGGGTACTTTCCTTTGATTATTTTGCTAAGTTAAAGCAATATTTCATACTGAAGAGAAAGTTTTGCTGGAAACTTCTTTTTTAGTCCTGCTTCTCCAACTAGTTTGTTAAGCATCTCATAAAAAAAATATTTGCATCACTGCACATTGCTATGCTTTAGTATTGTTGTTTAAAATGAGTCTTGATAATATATTAACAAACAAGCAAGCCTGCAACCTGCACATGCCAGAGTTAATGGAGCTGTCAGCTCTGTTCCTGCCACAATGATTGATGGGTGCTCTGGTGGAGTGGCCTCTTCCCTCTCATTCTATCTTGTCTGCATGTTAATGTCTTCACTCATTGAATAATGATGCACTTTAATACAAGTTTGTCTTATTTTTGTTTCTGAGTGCTGGCAGGCTGGGATTATTTCCGTGTTTCTCTGAAGCACTGGATATGCTTCTGGTCAGTTGGAATAGTTCAGCAGGAGGAATTTTACCTGGAGATGAGGCCCCCCATGCATTATGAGAGCACCAGCCAGTAAAACCAGTTGCGATGTAGTATTTCAGTGAATCTGCAGATTCAGTACTAGGAGAAGCTGAGGCCCATATCTTGAAGCTTATGGGATTGCATGGATGTGTGTGGGTGTTCCTGGCATTTTGGCGTGGTTTCACTATGACACAGGTGTGGGCTCGAGGGGATGAGGAGCACACAATGGACTGTTGCTTGGCTTCCTGTAGGAGTTCCTCCAGGCAGCTTGTGAGGGAAACTCCTGCAAGTAAAGAGCAGACAGGCAGATCTACACCTGTAGTACTTGTTTTTGTTCCTAAGCCAACTTCTGAGGACTGGTGTGGACACAACCAGTGGAATTTTATGGGATTCCATTGTGGATGCGCCAGGTGATTTATACCCTACATGATGGATACACTTGACTTTTATGCTTTATGTACTGGCATCTAAAGCTCATGTAAGCCTTCAAAAGCAATGTTTCTCTCTGTGGATGTGATTCTTTGTGGAAAGATGTCCATAGGGATGTTTTATTTTGACCCATGAACCACATATCTCAAATGTATGGATTATCAATATTTTGTAGAAAGGTGGAAATCCAAGTGGTCTCAATGAAATTGAAATCTTTAAGTGTTTCTATTGATACTCAGTTTAGAAAACAGTTAACAAAGCTTTAAAAAAAACTCTAAAAGAACACCCAAACAACAAAATTCTCTACAACTACCTGGAGGGAGACTGCAGCAAGATAGGGATCAGTCTCTTCTCCCAAGTAAGAAGTGATAGGACAAGACAAAATGATTTCAGGTCACACCAGGGGAGGTTTAGATTGTCTATTAAGGAAAGTTTCTTGGCTGAAATGGTTGTCAAGGATTGGAACAGACTGCCCAGGGAAGTGGTAGAGTCACCATCCTTGGAGGTGTTTAAAAGGTGTGTAGATGTGGCACTTAAGGACATGGTTTAGTGGTGGCCTTGGCAGTTCTGGATTAACAAAAGGACTCGAAGATCTTAAGGGTCTTTTTAAACCTTAACAATTCAATGATTTTTAATGCCTTCAAGAGCCCTGAGTTTTTCCTTGTCACAAAGATGGTGCAGATCACTATTTATTCACTTCTCTGTGGGCTGAGGGCATATAAGCTCTCTGATGTAATGCACCTCCAGTTTGTCCTACTTGGTATTCCTGTCTCTAATATAGGTGCTTATGGTAGGGCCAGCTCAGAATGTTGTTAAATTTACAAGCCCTTGGTTACACTGTTAGTAAGAATAAATATTTTAGAAGACAAGGGCAATTTAGAGATCCTGGGTTAGGTGTAGCAATTTCAGCAGGAAAAGTCAATTGATATTCTGAATAGCGTGTAGCAAGGCTAGAGATTTAACAGTGTGAGAAGAAGGGGGCTTCAGGAACCTTTGCCACCAGTGCATACGGGATAGTTTCAAAGACTGGAGAAAGACCTTAAGATATTTGGGATCAACTACTGCCTATGTGATTACAATGTATAAGGAGGTTATAAGTAGGAAGGCAAGATTCCCATAAACAAAACATAATGAGTTCCCTGCATATTTTTATGCTTTAAAAAAAAATATTTTGGGAGTCTGATGGGTCAAAGAAGTTCAGGGCTGCTGTCTCTGTAGGAGACTTGGAAATCAGTAGACCTTAAAGGTAAGTAATTCTTTCAAGATTGCAATTCCCCTCTCCTTCATTTATTTACTTCAAAGATAAGTCTTCAAATAAAAGAAAATCCTCTATTCCCATTGACAAATATTGCAGAATATAGCATGAATATGTAGTATATGTGTGGGAAAGCAGCAATTTACCATGTAGCTGCAGTTAATTTTCTTGCTATTTGGAAGTCATAAAGTATCAAAGTTCCAGAAGGACAACAGAGACTGCAGTTTGGAAGCTTTGCTCCCTCCTGTTCTCCTGCAGTATTTATCCACCAAACTGTGCAGAGGGCTGTTAGTCACCAAGGCACTTGGGGATTTATCTCCCTTGCTGGCTTTGTTTCACTAAGGGGTATGGAGCTTTCATCCCTTCATCAAGCTGCTCTGGAGAGGTTTAGTGTTGCAAATATGCCAGTGCATGGTACAGCTGTCATATTCCTGCTGCTTGAGCAGAAATTTATGGCAAGGAAAGACAGATACATGTGGTGTTGGGTTATGAGACTGACAGATTTGCTGTCATTTCTCATAGCAGTTTAGGTGAGATAAAGCTGTTTATTATTTATTTTATTTTGTCATGGAGTGCAAAAGTTGAGCAGAAATAAGGAATATTTAACAAATTAACGAAGCTTAATTTTACTGTTGGTGTAAATTTGGAATTTCTCCACTGATTAGAGATGATTAGAAAAATAAAGCTCAGCTAAGTGACTCAGAGGAAGCAGACAAGGAAGAAGGCAGTGACAAGCACAACCTCCAGCATTCTGGGGACAGCATCCCAGCCCCCTCACTTGGGAATACGTGAGCAGCGCTCACCTGTGATGGGGTTATCAAACTTTACTGAAATGATTTTTGTGTGTAAATTGTTGTTTTCCTCCCAGCAGCTGTCAAAATGCTCCCTTGGGTAATGTCTCAGAGTGGTCTGATCCTGCTGCAGGAGCCCACCTGAGCCTGGGCCCCCTGAGAGTTTGTTACATGTCACTGTAAGATCTGCTATACCACATTAAAATTAAGCAATTAGGGAAAACTCAGGAAACTGGGTTTTAAGCAAAGATTTTCAATAGTTATTGCCAACTTCTTAAATTTTCTGGAGCCTGCTGGTAGATCTTAAAAGGGGGTTTAGAAGCTGGGGCTAGTCTGTGCTGTGGCATCTTTAGTCATGTTTTAATGTTTTGAGGCCAAGGATGTGACTGTTGGTGTCAGAAGCCCTTGCCTTAAGCAAACCAAGTAGTGAAATAAAGGTCGGAATTTCCTTCTCCTCCTCTGTGCCTTCACAGTAGGTCTGTATGCCCATAATCTGTCCACTGAATGTGATTTAGGATGTCTAAGAGGAAAAGGATATTTTCCTGTATATATGACTATATTTCTGTCTCTGAAGTAAAATGTGAAGAATTAAAAGGAAAAAATCCATTCATTATGTAATTTCCTACCCCACTTACTGTATTTCCTTTGAAAAATGTAATCCCTATGACACTTGGATGTTTCAGTGAATTTGTTTGAAGAATCTTACAGGTGATTCCAGATACTTATTACTTCCTTAGTGGAAAATCAGTTTCTAGAGACTTTTTGGCAAATGTCTCATCTTTTTTTTTTTTCCTTTTTCATTTTTTCCTATGTCATGGTCACACTTTCTTCTCTAATTTATTGTCCAGCTCTTTAGAAAAATAAATGAATCTAGAAAAGCTGAGATTATTTGCTCTGTGCCTGGTTTGGGCATCATTCAGCCTTGCTCCTATTTGTATAGTTCCAGCTTTTTAATTCGTCTTCATGTCCTCTCTGTGTCTCTGGGGTGGATTGTGTTATGGTCCCAGTGCTTCTTCACATGTTTCACTATTGTCACAGCAGGGCTGGTCTGGACAGCCCAGTGTAAAAATGTGGGCAGTTACTGGCCTTGCCCTGGGAGGGGGAACAGAGAGAATTGAGACAAATACTGGACATTGTGCTCTGGAAAAGTAGCAGCCTGCTGGAGGAGGATGGTTACATCTATGTTTGCATGGCTTGCAGAACATGTGGAATGTAAATCTGATTTATTCCAGGAGTTTTAGTTTCATATTAAAGAAAAAAAAATCAGATTTTTATTTTGTTTCTGTTGGACTTGTCCCATGGGCGTGACCAGACCATAGAGAGAACGTTGACCTGGTTGTAGCTTAAAGCATCAGAAAATGTGTATCCTTCAGACTGAGATGATTCCTTTGGGATTGCTCAGAGCCATTATCCTGAGCATGACTTACATGTGCACATTAGAGCACCTTGGTATTAGAGCAGGTTCTGCATTTTCTGCATTACCAGGGTGGCACAGTGTATTGCTGTGAGTTGTCTTTTGTAACACTTCATTCTGTAGAACTGCTACCAGATGTGTTTTGGGTTTTTTTCCTCCTTTGTTGTACATATCTCTCTGTAGCCCAAGAACAAAGCTGCTGTGTGTATAGATCTTAAATAGAACTGCTTTTCTGATACAGATACTGAGCCATCTGAAAAGGAGACCCACTCCATTTTGGTCCAAGATAGATGTCCTAAAAAGGGATAAATAAAACCTTCATGATTGCTTTGAAAATCTTGACATTCACTCCATTTTTTAGTGAATGAATTTCTTAATTGCCTTTGCCCACAAAGAAACCAGAAACTGAATGACTACGATACTTGCTTCATTTTATTATTTATATATTTTCGGTACTTCACGAAGAAATATTGATTTTGGGGAAAAAAGGTTGAGATTTTTTTTTTTTTCTTTTCACCTCTTAATTTGTCAACCTCTGTTGTTTGAAACCTGATATTAAGATGTGTTAAACATCATCTGGTGTCTTTGATTTTGATTTGGCATCAATTTATATTGTGCCTTGGGTGACGTATTTTGTTCTTAGTTTTCTGAAGGTTGTTGTCTGCTTTACCTGGAGTATTCCCTCAGCTAATGCAGCAATTTATGATTATCTATCCTTTATCCTTTAGACCAACGGGAGTTACTGACATCTGGACATCTATAAGCAAAATAGGAAATCTCATTGCTTCAGTCACTAGGCTGCTGAAATGTACATATGCTGCCAAAATCGCTGTCTTGCTGAGCCTTTAGCAACTAATATTCTAAGTATCACCAGTCCATTAAACAAAACCTCAAACAAACAACAAAAATCCCAAACCAGTCCGACTGAGTACCTAAAGTAACCCAGTTATTATAAGTACCAAATACTGCAATTTGTAAGCAACATATAAAGGTCTTGTCTTCTCCATCATTGTGAAAATGAGTTTTCATACCAGAGCTTTATGGATGCTTATGCTGGAAGATTCATATTGCAGTTCCTAATATTAGACATATAAGTACATTTTGGACTTGGATATGAGTTGAGACTGCATTTTGGAAAAGAGCAATAACACAGCTCTCTTGGGCATCTGCAAATGAAGTCACTTGTTTGGGAATGGGAAATAGGTGTCTGGGATGTTGGCTGTAGCTTTCAGAATGCACAAGATGCAGCAAAACCCGTACTGGTGTTTACCTGGAGCATCCTCACACCCACAGTGAGGTTGGACATGGAAAGAGCAGCCTGTGGTTGTGCTCATACAGCACAAACAACGAGGTAGTTCTGAACAAGCCAACAAATAGAAATATTTCTGGTCTGATTCATTAATAACAACGTGTTTGAGCTTCCACACCAAATAAGGCTGTGGTAGCAACAAAAGGTCGTTTTTTCTGTGACTTTTTCTATCCATAGTTGCTTTTGTTGCTTAGTTTGGTGATCGGGTGCTGTGATAGAGTAGTTCACTTAATGTCTCGGATATGCAGCCTCGAGCAGAGAAAATCTGAGAAAGAAAAATATGTTTTCTCTACATAGTGCAATTAAGCACTTAAAATGATGAATGCAGCTCTGGCAAGTATTAAATGGTGTGTCTCAGACCCTTTTTTTTTGCCGCAATTTGCTCTTCATGGGGTGAATTCACTAGCAGTTAAAATGTCAGTGCTTTAAAAGGTTATGGTCCTTCAAAGAAGAAAGACCTCTGTAGGTTATTCAACTGTTAGTTAGAATTTGGGTTCCTGACACCTCTAGTAGCTGTTTTCAGTAATCTTCCTTTCAGTTAAGTCATAGAGAGCTTTTGCCACTGCCTTTGGTGAGCTTAGATCATTCTGCAGCAGAGAGAAACAGGGATCAGCGATTTACTGAACCAGCCAGGTCTGCTCCAACTACCAAAATTTTTCTTTTCCTCTAGTCATCTGATCCTTTCTTTCACTGCTGTTCTAGCAGAGATTAAAGCAGTAATGTAGCAGCAATATTGGAGGCTTGCTGAAATTCACATGTGTCTGCTGATGTAGCAAAGCTCTGTGCCCTGCTCATTACAACTTTTCCCCAAATTATGAAGTGTGCACATACAGAGAGGCTTCCCTCTGCCTCTCCCCAGGGCCATCTGGGCTTTGTTTATCTGTGTGTGAAGTGAGGGGTTTTATGTGGCCTCCCTGTTGCTGCACCATCCTGGTGCATGTAGACTCAGCTACCTCGCACATGAGATGATCTGGGTGCTGTGAGTCCCAGCCCCTGAACACTGTGACTTTCAGCAGGAAAGAGAAGGCTCAGGCTGTGTCCACGGGGTTCTTCTCTGTCCAGGACCAGCACCAGCCTCAGCTGGTGCCGAGCTGCCCTCCAGACCTGGATCCTCCCAGTCCTGAGGATGCTGTGTGAACAGTTTGGGTGCTGTTGGGAAGGCAGCTGAAGTGTTTGAACTTTTATTTCATGTTTTGTGATCCATTGAGGCCATATCTACTCTGTCCTTCATCCAGTTCCATCCATTTTTGCTCCTACAAAATAGCCTGTGACAATTTACATGAGCTGATTAATTGTTCCTGTCTGTAATTTTGCCTTCATACCAAGTCACATAGTACTTTTTAAACTAATTGAGGACCAAAAAATAAAACCAAAGGTTACAAGAGGCCGTTCTCCATGCATGGAATGAGGGGCTGCTCGTTTCTGCCTCTCATCAGATCTGCAGTGCTGCCCATCCTCCAGAGTGCCTGGACTGAAAAAGTGTGTTCTTGCTCTGCAGTTCTTTCTCTCTGCTTGGTCTGTGCTGGACTAGGAGGCTGAAGAAGGAAAGTTAGAATTTAAATTTTAAATCACATTCCTACAAAGTGATGATATGGAAATATGGAAATTATATTTATTTGGTGGTTGTTCTTTGTTGACTGTGGTTTTTCTGTATTTTTTATGGGTTGTTTTTATTGGGTTTGGTTGGTGGTTTTTTGTTTTGGTTTGTTTTTTTCCCCTTCTTAACAATAAAAACCAATTCAGTTTTTTCCAAACTCTTAAATCTCTAGTCACACTTTCTTTGAAGCAGAGTATGACCCAAACTGGACTGCAAAGGCTATTTTACCCAGGTTGCAAGGAGACCACATTTGGTCACAAACTTTTATCTTACTTACGATCATGAGATCTCACTTTACCCCACACCATCCTGAACTGTCAGATTTACATTAAAATTGATAAGAAAATTTATTTCACTGGATTTCCTGCTTTGAAAGGAGCTGCGTATTTTGCTGACATGGTTTGATATTTGAAATTGTGAGAGAAGTTGGACCTTGCCCAGGGTTCCTGTGGTGGAGCCTGCCAGCTCTGAGAGCCGCCATGGGGTTGGCAGTGCCCTCTTGGGAGGGTGTGTGGTGCCAGGGCATGCAAACCGCTGTGAGGCTGGGGATCCTGCCATCACAGGGTCTGTGGCTCAGGAACAGGCTGCCAAGCCACTAGGGCCCCATTTTTCTCTTGGAATAAAACCAGGTTTTTAAATACTAGAATCCAGCATTAGGCAACAGCCTTTTTCTTCCCAGCTCTAGTTATTCCTGACCCAGAAAGAAGAGAACCATCCCAAATCCCCTTCCCTCAACAGTTAACTATTCCTTGGATGTTTCCCATTTAAGTATTTGTTTAATGTGGTCCTTAAATCCCAGTGGAAGGAGATACAGCCCAGGCAGCATGAGAGAAGTCCTTTTAATCTGAAACAAACTCTATGAAAACTTCCTTGGCTACTCCATGAAATAGTTCTTCAAGAACTACATGACTGCTTTTTAATTTTTAGGATCTTCTGTGGTTATCAAACTGTAGCTGTGTCCTGTTTGGGAAGCTGAGTGGAATATGTGATACAAACATGCATTCTGTGTGTGCGGGCTTACTGGGTACAGCTGAAAGGTGAAGGCTTTGGGCTGGCATCATCTCCCATTAAAGAATAGTTTAATACCAGCCTAGCAGGAGACATAACTAAATTTAGCAGTAGGTAGCAATACAGCAACGCTCATTAAAACAGGGTGAAAATTATATATTGATTAAAAATTTTTGTTGTACCCAGGAATGCAACAGATGGTTGATTTATAGCAGGGAAAGGTTGTTTGCTCTCATTTATTTATGCATTTCAGCAATTCAAACAGACTTAGTTGCAAGACCTGGAGAATACGTGTGGTAATTAATAAGCTGACAAAGAAAAGAGGTTGTGCTGTGTGTGTCCTGTTAGTGCCCATCACCACTGCGGCACCGCTGAGCCCTGGCGAGTTAATTCGTAGAACAGCTGTGAGACGTGGGGGATTGTCAGCATCTCGGTGTTACAGATGGCACTGAAGCATGGAGAGATGGATGAAATGCTAGGATTTGACAGTGGTGGGAGAACAGAAATAGATCCAGTTTTCTCTTGCTTAACTTCAGCACCTCTGTTCTCCCACCACAGCCTCTTGTAATAACAATTAGACTCTGTGTCTGAATAGTCCAAGTTTTGCTTGAGCATTTTGTCTGATACTGTCTGAGTAAGTAGTAAAGGAGGACAGGGAAAAGCTTTCACAGAGCCTCCGAGGAATTGCTGGCCTGTTAATGGGTTGGATTGCAATCAAGAAACCAGTGAGAAGCTAGTCAACCTGGCTCCCTTAAGCTTCTTCCTCCTGTTGCGTCAAGCAAGCAGAAAGCTGCTGGCTGTGTTAGGTGGAATAATTCCACTGTCACCCGTGTAGTATCCTCAAGCAGTCTTGGGGAGGGTAATGGTCAGAAGAGCTGCCTCAATTTGATGGGGGTGAGAAATGAGGGAATGTATCTGCCTATTTTGAAAACAGAAAGGTCCCAGAATTGTACCTTATATACTGGTGCAGGTCACAGCAGCCTGATCCTACTTTGTTGGATTTCAAAGAAAAGAGGAGAAACACTACAGTGATGAGAGAAACCGTTATGAGCATCTGCCAGACAGTCAAGAAAATCAGGTTTTCAGCACCAAGCTTTCACACTGCTTCATTAATGTCAGTGCACTGCCCAGACTCCTCCAGAAGCTTACTTGCCTCTTTTTTCCTCCAAATGAAAATGAACTCCTTGAGACCCTCACTGATAGCAAAATTGTTACTCTTGGGGTTTGAGGGCAAACAGAGGTACCTGATTTATTTATTTATGGCAAAAAGTTTGAGACCTTGATCAAATCTGGCTGTAGTGGTTGTTCAGGTGATGTGTGACAGTCTACACCATCAAGTGCTGAGCTCACTTGATGCAGGAGATGGGAGAAATGAAGGTGAAGTTCACTATGATAAGCTATGTTCTGTGGTTGCATCTTTTTAAAATTTTTTTTTAATAAAAACCCCAAGCTATTTGTGTGGTATCTGTGTTCCCTGAATGCTGACATTAGCAACACATGGTTCTTATCAGTCACTGTATAAATAGAAGGTAGTGTTCTCTGGAGAGTTACATGCTAGTCTTAAGAAATAATAACTTAGCTTTTAGGGAATAACAAGGTGGATGTCCCCTTAAGCTTGTCCAGCTGGAGCATTTGATGGTATGAATGAGGTTCTGAGATTCCACTTAAAGCCATTGTCTTCATCCATCCCTCAGTGATGGAACCACTGGGTTTCCTCTTGCTTTTCTTGCCTTTTCTTTGTGGTCATGTAGTGAGTTTCTCTGTATCCTGTGCCCATCTATCCTTTCTAACACTGACAGTTTTGGAGGGTGATTTTTAACAGTTGAAGATCACCTATGTGTCTAAAGAGTTGGTGGATTAAGAAGTTTTCAAAAATTTTGAAAGAGCTGAAATTCTCCAAACTTTAGTTTCAGATTTCTCTTTTAGACAGTGATGGATGAGATTTCTTGTTCGCCACTGCACTGGTACATAATTCTAAAAACAAGGGGAGGGAGGTACCCATTTTGTTGTTTTTCTATGTGTATGATAAACTTAATACCCAGTTTGTCATCTCCCAGCTTCAATTTCATAATTTGGAGTTAAAGTACAGTTTGTTCAACACCCTCATTAGGCATTTATGTTTATAACTGCTGATTTAAACAGATTCAGCTTCCAAAGGGCCTCAGAAATCTTCAAAGAGTATTTACCAAAGGTCCAAGACAACACAGTTCTTCTGATTATATCCTTAATTCAGTTGGGACATTATGCTGCTGGTTTCATGCTAAAAATATTATTTGTATTCAACAAAAGAGACTCTTCGATTTGCACATCTATTAGTTGTTGCAGAGTACTGTTGTTTTCTCAGGGTATTTCTTGCCCATACACTAATAATTAAACAAATAAAAAAAGAACTTGTAAAATGGGCTGAGAAATTGAATTTCTCTAAAAATACATGGAATGCCAAGCCACCTCCTGTGTGGGCTAGATGGTGATACCAGGTGGTGTACCAGAGGTCTGAATGATAGCATACCAGATCCTCTAAAATGACATAGAGCAAAGCTACTCTCCTGGTTGTGGTTCTGGAGAAGTTGTGTTGCCCAGAGAATAAGTTTTATAACGCTTTTTTAGTGTTAGGAAGCTGTAGCTGAAAGTAGGAGAGATATGAAGTCTGGAAGTGAAACTCTAATATTTTGGTCTAATTTTAGGTACAGAGACATATTTTGGTCCACTGAGTAAACTCAAGCTCTCTAGCACCACATTTTACTCTTGTTTCAGCACTGCTTATCTACAGTGAATCCAGTTTTACCAGGTGAGGTACTGAGTGACATATTAGAGACACATTTACTGCTCTGGGGATTAACATCACGTAACAGTGCAAAGCTGAAGAAAGTGTACTTTCAATAAGCATATGTATGTAAGTAGGGAAAAGCAGCTTTCTGTCATCCTAGAAGTGATACAAACCAGCTTAGTCACATGAAGGCATGAAGAAGTTTGTACAAGAAGTACAAACCCAATTTTGGATGCACTTCTTTGCTTGCTGTGTTGGAAAGTACAAAGGTCAAGTTAACCAAGGGACCTCATGAGATGATACAGAGAAGATACAGTAGAATAAAATAATTGGAAACAGGTACCCATTTACTTGTTCCCATACACTTCATAAGTGGTTAAGAGAGGGATGAAGTGCTGTCATTAATGCACAATCACCATAGGTGTGACTGAGATTTGTTTGCACAGTGTTGTGTTGAAGCACATAGGCTAAAAAAACAACCAAAACAACAAAACAACTCTGCAACCACTTCCAGCAGATGCATTTGTATTGTGCTTAGGAATTACAGGGTTTAGCAAGAGAAAGTCCTTACTTGTGCTGACATTTCCTTATTCTGGTGTTATAAGTGAAAATAGAGATGTTACATAGTCCACAAGAAGGATGTGACAGAGTCTTCTGGATGATTTGCAAATGTAGAGCTGTTTATCAGATCTTGCATCTTCTGAGCTGAATAGGAAAGTTTTTATCACATCCCAGTGAACATTGCAAAGATGTGGTGTTTACTCAGTAATGGTTTAAACCAGACAGTGAATACTATGAGGAATTTCAAGCCTCAGTATTTTTCCCCCTTTTACTGGGAAAGCTCAACAAGCTCTTGTTGAGTCTTTGGTGACATTTGAAGGCAACCATCAGGGTTGCCCTGGGAAACCAGCAAGGTGGTGGGGTGCATCTCCGGGAAAGCAGAGCAGCTTCTGAAGTTTATTGCTTGATGGTGACTTTGGCACATACTTGACAGGTCCCAATAGGCATCTTTTGAAAATTGGTCCTTTCAGTAGTTATTTTGTGTAAAGGTATAAACAGGATTTGCTTGTCAGGATTTTACATGTGTTTCTCATAAGCTCCATCTGCAGGTATCTAAGGAACAGTTTACAACTTAGCAATATGTGAGAATGGAAAATATTATTTTTGTTGTATTATTGGCTGGATGACTGAAGTTTCTCATAAAGGATCCAGTGCTTCTGAGGTGCCTGTGTCCTTGAGGAGCCTCCATGCTTGGAAATGGATATATCTCATGGCTCAGGACTAACTGCATCCCACACTCTGTAGGAATTTGAAATTTCCGTAGGAACTGAAATGCTGTATGTCACTCAAGCTAGACAATTTTTGGCCTTTTGAAAGTTTTCAGTGTACATAGGCTGGGTCTGATCCTGCTCTCATTAAAGCTAATGGGAGCTTTGCCATCAACTTAATAGGAGTAGGAAAGAATCTGTCACAAGTTGTGCCTATGCAAGCCATGGACTATTTTGCACAAGTCAAGGTCTTTGCTTTAGTTGCTCTTTTTCTCATTTTTTCTTTTTCTCTAGTATTTTCATTATTATTTGTATTCTAAGTGTGTCTAGAGACCATGAATGGTCTTTACTATGCTGTGCACTGTACAAACAGGTACCTAGGAGGAAACGTGCCGCAAGGATTTTGTAATACAAGTAGGAAGAGAATAGACAAAATTTCATGTATTGGGAATTACAGTGCTTGTTATCATGGGGAGAAAAAACATTTTGCTTTGACTTATCTGGTCCTGTCGATAACCATTTGCCTTCTCAGGAAAGTTGTCCTGATGCTGAATGATTTGATGTGCTGTGTGGTGGAGTAGTTGCAAGATAAAACTCATTTAACTTTATTGATCAGCTTCTGTTGAAGAGGAAGAAATGTATGTTCTCATTTGGTTCATTGTTAGTGAAAATTCCATAACTTTATGAATCAGTGTGAAGTTTATTAATTTCATTCCTGTACTTGTATTTACTTTCTCTACAGCTCTATAGCTTATATGTCATAGAATCACAGAATGGTTTGGGTTCAAAGAGACCTTAAAGATCATCTCGTTCCAACCCACCTGTCATGGGCAGGGACACCTTCCACTAGATCAGGTTGTTGAAAGCCTCATCCAACCTGGCCTTGAGCACTTCCAGGGGTGGAGCATCCACAACTTTTCTGGGCAACCTGTGCCAGTCACCACCCTCACAGTGAAGAATTTCTCCCCAATATCTAATCTAAACCTACTCTCTTTAATTTTAAAGCCATTCCCCTTCAGAAAAGATTTCTGTTTTTTCACAGGGGCTGGTTTGTTCCTTGAAACAGTCTTCACCTGTTGAAAAAAGGAATTAGCAAAGCTTAACAGGTTCTGGGTTTGTCTCAATGAACTCATCTAGTCTCTTCAGGGCAATATCCCAGGCTTTTTCTGACGACAAACATGGTAACTGTTTAGCACAGGAGAACATTAATTTTAACTGCAAAGCCTACATTTCCCACACAGATATAATTATTTTAAATATGTTGGTATGAGACCTTATGCCAATATAAAAACCCTTTTCTGTCTAAGGTCTAGAAATGGCTTCCCAAGTGGATGCTGGGGGACATATTTCTGCTAAATTTTGAGTGAAATTAATTCACTGTTGCAGTAAGCAAGATTACATCCTAATCTGTGTCCTCCCTGTAGCCACCACCAGATACAACATGACAAGCTATTGCTGTCAGGAGCTTTCTTTTTTATGTGATGCTATTTGAGAAATGGAATGCTATGGTGTATTTAAGGGCTGTGTGGTAAAAATGCATATGCACGGGGGGTAAAATTAAGGTTGCCTGGGTAACCTTAATTCTGGCATTTCCTGATTTTTTGAATGCTATTTTGTGCAACCTTCTTGTTGCCTCAGAGTGGTGCTTGCACTGTGTTCTATTTATATGCACATGGTATAAACAAAAATAAATGTTTTGTAATGTTAGGGGTGAGCTTCGGGGAGTTGTTCATTCTTCACTTCATGCTGAAGTTGTTTTGTTTTTTGGGTTTGTTTTTGAACATTTTTAACAGTTAATAGTCAAAGAAAAGTGTTATGGATTTTGTCCTCTCTGTACTGAAGACAGCTCTTTTCAATTGAACCTGGCTGTGCAGGGGTGAATTAGGAAAGAATTTTGCTCTAGTGATTTCTACTTCCTTTGGTACTTTTCTCCCTGTTTAGCAGTAGTTCTGGATGCAGCTTTTCAATGAGCAATATGTTTCTCCTACAGTTTCACTTTACTAGAGAGATCAGGATGGAAAACATAACATCCAATCAAAGTGATGTAATCTCCAAGGGGAAAGTTTCTTCAGCCTGCTATATGTAGAAATTACGTTTCTTTTTAGCAGGTCTCCTGGATCAAGCTGTTTAGGGCTTCTAGAAGGGAGTGACTGCATCCAAATGGATTTTCTCCAAAGTAAAATGTTCTCCTTTTTTTGGCTGTGCTTTTAATAGCAAAAGTTGTTTTAGCTCTCATCAGTTTCTAAAAGAACATAACAGTGAAGTTCACTGAATCATCTGAAAATGTAGCTGATAAGTAGTCTTAAAAATCGAACCAAGGAAACAAGGACTGGAGTGTAACCTGTGATGTGTGGGGAAACTCAAGGAAGTAAAGATGAATGAAGTGTTTTATTGAGGGTGGGAGCAGGAAGGAAGCAGGTGGGTAGAGCCAGCTCTAAATCAGATAGTTGCAAATATGGTTCAGGATATTTTTAATATTATGCCTCTGTTTTTTCTTATGTTGGAGAAAGTATTTTGGTTTCCTGAGGCCTGGTGATTTAACAGTGAAACAAATGTTCAGTCATGATTGATGGTGAAATCAGAGTTGCAGGACAACCAAGGGAAGAACCAGGTCAGTAATTAATTCATCTTGATTATCAAACTCAGTAATCTTATTGCCCCTTTGAACATGAGGGCAGGTGTGGAGGGGTGCAGTGCTGGGGTAACACCTCCATCAGTTGAGTTAATGGCTTTCAGCAGCCTCGTGTCCAACCCTCTAGATGTGACCTCTTTCTAAAAATGTTTGCTTGTACTGTGATTTAAAATTAGCATTCCACCCCAGCACATCATATTATTTTCTAGCGGGGTAGAGTGAATAAGAGTGTTCAGGACACTCCCAGTATCAGCTGTTT
>VYZS01059928.1:91341-120349 GCA_013400695.1 Neodrepanis coruscans
TCTGGGCTGGGTGGGCTTGCCATGCTCTTTTCCTTTTTGATGGACTTCCTGTACCAGCCCTCAACATTTGTGAGCAAATAAACCAACTTGAAAGCACAGAAGACTATGGCAAGACTTTCTTCAAGTCTCATCAATTGTTTTCCTTATCATCTGGTTTCTAGCTTCCAGGCCCCAAGATCGGGGCCAAAGTGGGGTGCTGCTGAACAAGATAAGATGTACACTTTTCTGAAATAAGTAGCTTCTGTTAGCTCTTGAATGCTCCCAGCCTCAGAAGCAGCAGACAAGGACCATTATTCAGACATGGCTTGGCACAGAGATGCAGTCACTAAGCTTCCAGGCTGGCTACAAGTTGATTCAGTTGAGCAATTTTATACAAGGCCAATGTAATTATTTTTTTTTTCTTGTAAGAGAAGAAAAAAAAAATTATATTCCTTGAGTTTGATTGGAAGGAAAATGATCCCCTACTACTGTATTTCCCAAACTGCCATGTAATCCAAATAAGTCTGGATTTGACTGGACTCTTGTAAGAGGCTTAGTGATATCTGAGCCATTGTTTTAACTTAATGCTGTCTGATGGGTTGATTACACCTAGTGCTGCAATGCCCAGAGATTTTGTTTTGTTTGTTAAATTGTGGATAAAGAAGTTAATTTGAAGGTGAGATTCTTTTCATCTCTTTTCATCTCTTTTAGAAATTAACAAGTCCAGCAGTGGTTCATTTAACGATTAACAGTGCCTGGCGTGGACTCACTGCATGGGCTTTTCAGGTTGGATTCCCAATTTGCACTTCTGGTCAGGGATCTGTATGATTTTCATAGAGCTGTGTGCACAAGACATGATGTATCTTCTGGATATTTCACTTCTTTAGTGTAGGAGCCTCTCTCAATGCAAATCAAATTCCTCACTTTCACTGCTGCAAATTTACTGTAAAAACTATCCCGTATAACCCATCCTTGCATCCTGTTTGTAATGGATAAGATTCACTGGCATAATGTTCCTGGTTTGTCCTTGGCTGGCAATATGATTTGCTGAATGATTACCTGTAGCTGCCAGATCTGAATTACACACCTTCTTAGCACCTTGTGAGGATAAAAACATGACAAAGTATCAATCAAAATGTTGACGCTGAAGCCATTGTTAGTAAACTATAACACAATATTAAAGGCAGGGCTCCCAGCATCGGCTGCATTACTTATGCTGATGCCAGGTCTGTCCTTTGGATTCTGGATAGGAAGGAGAGAGAATTGGGCATCCTGAGGTCTTGAGAATCACGGGGTGTTTAATTAGAACATCATCTAGCCAGAAGAAAGTTGATACCAGTGTGACAAATGAAACTGAAAACCAAAGGGACTCTGGGGAAAGAGGGGAAATTGATTCCTTCTTATAATGCAGGTATCTTGTCTGATATTTCAGTGACATTTACAGTGTTTAAATAGAGAGGATCTATAAACCTGGGAGTTTTTAAAAAAATATTTTAGAAAAGGATCATTGTGGATTTAGAAGAAAGCCTTCATGATCTCTTTAATCAGTTGGGGAAGACTTGGTACTACACCAGCTCATGAGAGACTGTCCTCATGGCTTTTCCTGAAGTAATGACTGTCAGCTGTACCATCTATAGTTTGAACTAAGCAAAAAAAAGTATTGCACAGTGGGGAATTGCTCTTTCCAGCCTCACTTCTTTCTGTCATTTGTAATAATAATGTCGTATCATGTGTTAGCCTAATGTACTCCCCAGTTTCTTGCCATATTTTGAAGAATTGACTTGAATTTTCTTTTCCCTCTTCCTTGATGGTTTCAGTGCTGTTGCATTTCTGGTGTTGGAGATCAGTTCCATATTAGCTAATGACAGCAGGCAAAGTTATTCTGATAATTCTGATAATTTTATTTATTTATCATTTGGTGACAAAATAAGCCTCAGAGAGGGTCTAAGGTCTTTCCTAGGTCCTGTATGGGTGCCTGCTGCCTGGAATCCAGATTTGAGAATGTATTTTAGTGCCTCATTTTTATGTTATGTTCCTAGGTCCCTACATCAGTGAGTAAGAATTAAGGGTCTAGATTCATCAGAATGTTAGAGTTTTATTTTCCATTGTTTCCAGTAGTCCGAGTCTCATAAATAAAGACTTGCTTGTTCACATAGTGAACATGAGGTGAATTGTGTGGACACAGGTTGTGGAGTGAGCACTGTAACCTCATAAGTATTTTGATAACTGTCCATGAGTAAACTCTTAAATTAGTAAGTAACNGTTTAAATAGAGAGGATCTATAAACCTGGGAGTTTTTAAAAAAATATTTTAGAAAAGGATCATTGTGGATTTAGAAGAAAGCCTTCATGATCTCTTTAATCAGTTGGGGAAGACTTGGTACTACACCAGCTCATGAGAGACTGTCCTCATGGCTTTTCCTGAAGTAATGACTGTCAGCTGTACCATCTATAGTTTGAACTAAGCAAAAAAAAGTATTGCACAGTGGGGAATTGCTCTTTCCAGCCTCACTTCTTTCTGTCATTTGTAATAATAATGTCGTATCATGTGTTAGCCTAATGTACTCCCCAGTTTCTTGCCATATTTTGAAGAATTGACTTGAATTTTCTTTTCCCTCTTCCTTGATGGTTTCAGTGCTGTTGCATTTCTGGTGTTGGAGATCAGTTCCATATTAGCTAATGACAGCAGGCAAAGTTTTATCATTTGGTGACAAAATAAGCCTCAGAGAGGGTCTAAGGTCTTTCCTAGGTCCTGTATGGGTGCCTGCTGCCTGGAATCCAGATTTGAGAATGTATTTTAGTGCCTCATTTTTATGTTATGTTCCTAGGTCCCTACATCAGTGAGTAAGAATTAAGGGTCTAGATTCATCAGAATGTTAGAGTTTTATTTTCCATTGTTTCCAGTAGTCCGAGTCTCATAAATAAAGACTTGCTTGTTCACATAGTGAACATGAGGTGAATTGTGTGGACACAGGTTGTGGAGTGAGCACTGTAACCTCATAAGTATTTTGATAACTGTCCATGAGTAAACTCTTAAATTAGTAAGTAACGCATAAAAATGCCTTTTGAAATCTGTGCTTTACTGCATTAACTGTTGCAGCTGAGTCTTCTTGATGTGGCCTGGCATCAGGGGGGACAGCACACCAAGTCGTGCTTATGTTGATTAGGTACCTCCAGAAGCTGTAGGTCTTTTCTTGCCAAAATTATAACCTCTACACCTGGACACTAGGCTGTTAAAACTCCAGTAAACACATATGGAGCTGGTTTTCCAATTGGCAATAGCAGCGTATCTTTATTTGATGGCGCTTGAGTCCTAAGTGGGGAACATGCTATTAACAATAACTTAATGCAAGTATTTTGTAGTGAATTTTTCACTAATGCAAAATGTATTTTCCTTTTTTGGAATAACTTCTCTGATTGCTTGTTGCATATGGGTGGATGAGAGAGCAATGGCCTATGTAGAAACTTGGATTCGTAATAACAATTTCTTCTCTGATGACTTTAAAGCTATTACATTGGAAACTTATTAGTTTCATTTTGCCATTATTATAAATGTATATCTGAACTGAAACTCCTAGTTATTCACCAAATGTGCCTCACGGATATTGTAACCAATAGCTAAATTGGTGATGGGGTGGGTCCTGTCCAAAGCCCACAGAGGGAGAGAACACACACAGTTGTGTTGCTGGTATCAGGGTCTATATAAACAGTCTCATTCAGAGTCGTGTTACATTTCATCATACCTGGATGAGAGGTGTAAACCTCACCTACCAGGAGGAAATTTATGTCTTAATATGCAACGCATGCATATTTGGGGGGAATAGAGATTGTGTTATAAAGCCCTAAAGGCTGGCAGGTGACACTCCTGCTGTCTGTACCTCTCTGAAGCATTTTAAGATTAAGGATAACTTCAGGATAGGATCAGGAGATTCTGGTCACCAGCTAACCTTCAAGGGGAGAAAATCACCCTTGAAGGACAGACTCTTTATTTACTCTCTGTACTGTACATCTGCATGGTGCTTCTCGGCAGGTTTATATTTAAGAGGGAAGCATAAGGCATCCCTCTGTCTTCCTGAATCTATTCTTTTTTATCTGTCTTTCAGTCTTGGAGCTGCTTCTCCAGTTCCTATAACACCAGAGTCAGGGCAGTGCAGCACATTGTGCCAGTGGGTACTTGTGTCCCGTCAGAAGTGGCTGCCCTTGGTTGGGCTTTATGAAGGTCCTGTGACCCGTTACATGGCACAGAATCTCTCTGGGATTTGCAGGGCTATGGTTATCCATCTCTCTTTGTTTTCAGTAAGAACTGAGTGCTGTTTTACCTTCCCCTGCCTTTCTTGGAAATTTCAGCCTGACTCTGTCCTGAGCTGGGAGAGGAGCTGTGTCCTGCACACAAAACTGATGTTTCATATTGACAAGGAGGGCTAAGCTGCAAATAGAGTTAAGGAACCTTAGCAAATCTCCATTTTTCGGTCCTAACAAACTGTTAGGACTGTTTTTCAGTCCTAACAAACACTTGAATACAGTATTTCAGAGTGCTGGCAGAAGGAACTGAGATGGAGCTGGCATACAGTTTTACACCTTTGAAATAATAAGTAACTGTGCTCAGCGCAGTAGGCTGATACACAAGTACAGTCAGTTCAGTGGTTAAGAAGGTCTGTTTAGTTACATAGTGAATCTGTTCTGTGCTCTGAGGTGTAAATTCATCAGCATTAGCTCTCAGATAGCCATCAGGTGCCTCTCAAAGCCCATTGCTGGTTTCGATGCCATCACAGCAGGGCAGTGGTGGCCACAGCAGTGGTGGACACCTGGGGCAGCCTCTTCAAACGCAGCCTCAAACATTCAGCCATTTGTAAGCATTAAATTTAGATGGTCCCTGTATCATTACAGGTAGATTTGTTATTTGTAGGCAAAGTAGTTAATTCTGAAGACCTCCCATTTCCACAGATGTTGTTTTTTCGTTAATATCTAAGAGCATACTTGTGCTTCTCCACCCAAACACGGGACTTAAGTGGTAACTGCTCTTATGCTTACAAAATACTTCAACCAGAAAGAGGAAATGTCTGAATTTGTATAGTTCGGCTTTGAAAAAACATTGGCTTTCTCTTTATAAGAAGAAAGATTTTGTGTTGAAGGAGATGAAAAACATTCCCAGTCCTGGGTAAGTCTCTTACATAAGCCATCCTTTCTTTTCAGATGCCCAGCAGTAAATGATGCAAATGAAAAAGATACAGTGTGGGGAGTACTATTTCAGTGTAATCTTCCACCTCATGACTGATGCCTGAATGATTTTATTATAAGAACAACATGGTTTGGGGCACAGTGTCAGAAAGTCAGCTCTTGCCTGGAGCACACATTTGAACGTCAGTAACCCCTCTGTTACCAATTGTCCAGAGAAATCCTGCTTCTTTATCTTTTAAAATTTTTTCTCTTCCTGTGCAGAATACTACCACTGAATTTTAAACACAAACTCACTGAAAGGGCAAGTGCCCTCATGTGGACTGGCTTTTCAGTGCCATAACTGAACAGGTTGTAACGTAGGTGAATTGCTTCTTTTTAGTGTAAATTAGTATTAGGATGCAGTGTTTGTAGTGTGACTACATTTTACCAGCTTGGCATGGAAAAGCTTTGCCACTGCCCCTTTCTTTAGGAAAAGCCTGCAAGTGCTCTTTGGGAGGGTGCTGTGTTAGGGAAAAGCATGTGGGGTGTGCTGTAGCAGTGGTTTGTGGCACTGAAGGTGCGGAGAGGTGAAAGGGTACTGCCCAAGTGACTTTGGGTTTCAGCCTTCCCCCAGGAAGGGATTTTACTTCATAGGAGAGTGTGCTGAGTTGGTACTGCAGGGACAATTTGTCTGCATCAGGGAGAAAATACAATCTCAGAGAGCATGTGGAGGGATAAATGAGCATCAGTGAGGTTTACCTTATGTAGACCTATACTAGGCAAACTGTCATTGCTGTGAAGTTTGTGCTGTTCTTTAGGTTCTGCACCAAGCCTGTCTATTTTGGGAGGAGGGCTTCCTATCTTGACCCATGAGTGCCAGCTATATTGAGGGGTATAATTAGTGTTTACTGTGTGGTCAGTCCAGAGCATCTCTTACCAGTGCAGAAGTGCCGTGCTGAATTACAGCTTCCCACAGGGAGTGTAACTCGTGGAAATAATAACCTTCCTAGGACAACACAGCCCTGCTCACCTGCAGCAGCTTGGGCGGCCGCTGTTCCCTGTTTGGGACATGGAGATGCTGAGCTGACCTGAGTTCTCTCTGAGTTGTTGCTCGCTGTTTCAGACGTTCAGCTGTCTCGAATGAATGTTGTCTTTACTGTGTGTATGGTGGACAGCTCAGTTTTGGTTGAAAGCTTCAGCTGCTGCCATAACACAACAGTGAAAAGGCAAATGGCTGCTGCTGGGAGGAACACAGACCGTCCCACTGACCCAGAGCAGCGGGGATGGGGACGCTGCTGTCCCATCTGTATGAATCGTGTACACCCTCAAGAAGAGAGTAGCCTTCCTCACCCAACACCACAGCACTGGTCTTTGTTCAAATAAACCCTAAGATAGCTGCGCTGAAAGAAGCAGCAGCAGAATTTCGAGGAAGATCAGGAAGTGTTTGGCTGGTGTATGAGAAAGGGAGAGAGGGTTTACTTTGTCTTCAATAGCACATGAAAACAGTTGCAGTGGAGCAGCTGCTGCAAAGCTGAAGGCTTTGGGTGCTGATGAGCTGGCAAGTTAAATGGTGATTCAGTGGTTGTTTTCTCATATTCAGACCTGCTCACTGAGCTGCTCTAGATAGTAAAAAAATTGATGTTTTCTTGGGTGTAGGCATGTTTCCTCCAAAAATATTTCCTTTCCCTTTCCACCCTCCACCTCACTTTAGTGCACAGCTCCAGGCAGCAATTGATTCCCAGAGCCTTGGAGATGAACCTCTCAGCACTTTTCAGCTTCTGCACTTATGGACCTCACACTAAAACCTTTACCCTTGGCTGGATATATAGGGTGCAGCACATTTCACAAGTCTGAGGGCGTCTTGCATGACAGGGAAACATTAAAGTGCAGGAAATAGGTTTTCTGCCCAGCACATAATTAAACTAGAGAATCCATTGTCTCAGGAGGTTGTAGACCTATAAATGGATTCAGAGAGGGATTAAAGGAACTCCAGCAAAAAAAAAGTTTGCAAAACAGTTTAATTAAAATTTGTGTCAGAGAAGACTTTTAAACCACTGTTTGCTGGAAGAGCATCCTGGAGAATAATCACGTGTCAGGTGCCTGGGTCTTATACCCCCTCCATGTGGTTACTCTAATTATATCAGTCCTTACTGGAGCTGTGCTTAGGCCTGAACAGGTACAGTGCTCCAGCAGAGATGTTCTCCAGAATGATGCTCGTTTCCTTGTGACTTAATTATTTTGGTGGTTTTGTTTTTTTTTTTTTTTGTTAGGAGATGAGAGGTGAGATGTGCATGTTTATTCTCACTGGTCTCAAGAAACCAGCACAGCAAGTTCTCTCTTGAAAAAGGGAGATAACTCTTGAGACCCACAGGCAACAGGAATCCTGTGGATGTGGTCACTGTGTTCCAGTTCATGGCTCTTTGTGTGTCCCATGCAAACTGAGCTTTAAAGACAGCATAGGAACATTTTTTTCTGCCTTAACTCACTGCATGAGTATTTTTAGGCCAATTATTATAAGCAGCAACACATTTGAGAAAAGCTGCAAGTTTTTGTTTGAGTAATCTGAAAACAAAATTAGGAGTTTAATTTCACAAGTGAATTAGTTACTCTGAAGTAATTGCTGGTCTCTTAATTTGGGACAGGTAGGTTTATTTTTGTAGTTGATATTGCTTATATACCTTATATACCTTATATATGTCATTGTGCCTTATTGAACTCTAAATATGTAACCTATAGTAATGTGTGAGGAGTCAATGTATTTTGTTTTTTTATCAAACATGGGAAAATAACATATAAGTTGATGTATAAGCATATTGCAATCTTGATTTCTTTTACAACTTCCTTAAGCGCTTAACAACTGCAAAACCCCAACTTCAAACACTTCCTGCAACTGCTTAGGGATTAATTTGAATTAAGATAATTCAAATGTTGGCTTGTAACTACGAGTTGGGTTTTAAAAAAAAAAATCTTTGCAAAATGAAAGGATTTAATTTTTTTTTCCTAATAAAAACAAACAGCTGGGTCTCCCATATGGTATTCTCTTGTAAAATATTTACATTTGAAAGGCGCCCAGACTCCTTGCAGTACAATACAATTTAAACAATGAGCCTAAATGAAAAAAAAAGTCTATTCTTGTCAGTTCTGATCACAAAGGCTTTTAGTATGCACCTTCCCCTTTCCAACCTCTCTGTCCTCAGTATTAGATGATCCTCTTAGTGTTGGAAGATTTTCCCTGTTGAGTAACTCAGTGTTTTTGTTTCTGAAGAAATAATAATTTTCATCAAAGCTCAACCTGATGCATGTCAAAGGGGGTGTGAGAAGAAAGATATGGTCAAGAAATTAGGGGATGTCAAGAAGGGAATGAACTATTAGTACATGAAGTTTTGTAATGGTTCACTACTCTGAACTGCATAAAAGTTGGCTGTAGGAGTGTCCCTGGAAGCACCATCTCTCCTTGGTTAGTGGAAGCAGTTTCCTTGGCTGCACGTCTGCCAGAGTTTGTCTTTTTTACCGTACTGCAAGGATAAATGTTAACTTTCCAGCTGGAATTGCTCTGTTTGCTTTCACATTGAAAACAGAACTAACCATTCTGGTAATGTTATTAAAAAATATTTGTCATGTCAAAAAGTCTTGCTGCCTGTAATTATGTTTAAACATCCCAAACTAAATAGCAACATTCAAACTCAGCTGAAGTATTTGAGTAGACTCAGTTAATAGTCACTAATGGCTGTGCAGCTTTTATGTAGGACTCGAGGGGGAATTAAAGGCAATCTTATTTGGAAAGCAGTGAATGACTGAAGAGAATGAGGTCTTGCACCTCATCCTGTCCTGTGCATGGAGAGGGGCAGGGAAGGTTTGTGCCAGGCCTGTTTCATAAAGCAGAAGGTCTGATTTTGCCAGTTTAAGGCAAGACCGTAATAGAAAACAAAAGTTTTTATGTCTGATGAACACAAGGGTGATAGAAGTTTATTTTGTCTTGCACTTTTTTTTTTCTTTTAAAAAAGTTTCTGTTTTGTCTCAAGCCCACAGCAGTCTCTTTGCTGACTGTGTTTGCTGCTGATGTTATGCTCCACACAGCGACGGGGACCTCGGTCTATAGCCTTTCAGCAGCAAACTCTGTGGGTTCTTTCATGGTGCAGGACAAGTCTGCCAGACACCCATGGTAGTTTTCCAAGGCTTTGTCTCCTGGGCAGTTCTATCATGAATTACACTACCAGAGCTCCTAAAGCAATCCATCACTCCCTGATATAGCTGCAGATTAGATAGTTAAAGGTGCTTTTCACAGAAAAGGCTGTTGCCCAGGGTAAGGTCTCTTCATGGACAGAGGTGAGCCCTGCAATCATCCAGTGCTGCCACAGCAGGGCTTACATGGGACACTGTATTTACAACTGTATTGGTATAAAATCACATCCCTTACCAGCAGTCACACATGGAGGAAAACTTGGTAATTAGAGATAACTGTGCACTTTTCATTTTATGCCACTCCTGTTTACCAGGGTCTCTTGGTGTAAGCTCCCCTGCAGTCCATAAGGTCTAGAAGTGTATTATAAAAGAAGCTGTTTTACCCTGAGCAATGTCATTGCAACACCCCAAAGAATTAGTTTAACTTTGTCCTTTTTCCTATTTTTTCCCATTCTGAGTTTGTACTTTACTAGTACAAACTAGTAAATGAGTATTTCCTCTTTGAATTATTTATCAGCTCCAGCCAGTGCATGTTGTTTCTCAGGAATAAATATGAGCTCCTGATAGAAAGATAGTTTTATGCATTTTGGCAATAGCCACAAGATAGTACAAAAAAGCTGCATCGTTTTATTATATGCAATGTTTGGACTTTAGGAATATATTCTATTCAGAAATATTGTGTTGCCAACACCTTGAGAAAGCCACAGGACTAAAGAATGCTTTTTTTTGTTGCTTAAAAAAAAGGGATTGTAAGGATAGTCTTTATGACACATCTGATGTTTGGGATAAACTTGTTATTGGGGTGTGAAGCAGTATGCTGTTTTACTTGCTGTTTTGAATGAAAGAATTCAGAGTTCTGGGTTTACAAATGCATTTTTTTTTCTTAATTGAAAAACAGAATTTTAGTAAATCAGAATACATGAGCAGATAATCTGTGTGCTAAACTGATCACATCTTTGAACAAGTCCCAGATGATGTGTTTCTGACACAAGTGCTAGAAACTGGTGACCATTTTAGAAGCAACACAGGAAGGGCACAGCTATTTCACACTGGAAAGGAAAGCACCTGGCGTGGTTACATTGATTTCAGAGACCTCCTTCACCCGCCTGTGTTTTTGGACAGGTCTGGAGGAGATGGCAGGAAGATAATAGCAAGTTCAAGGGGTGCTGCTTGCAGCAGAAAAAGCCCAAAGCAACGATTTAACCCCTTGCTAGCTGGTGCTTTTCTCCTTCTCCATGTGTTGCCCTGGAACAGCTGTCGGCGGCTCTGAGCACACCAGGCTTGGTGCACACAAAGGCAAAGCAACACAGAGGTTATGACCTAATGTTAATGGTGCTGCCATTTATTGTGTGGCTGCCATGGGACTTCCCCTGCTTTGTCTGGGATCCTGACTAACCTAATATTCTCTTTAAAAGGCTTCCTTGCAGAGGGAAGAATTACGAAATCAAACTTTCTCTTTCATTGTAACAGCTTGTGTTTACTCTTCATGTGCTTGCTTGGAAAAGATATTTTTGTCACCACTGGGGAGAAGAGAGTGGGTTCCTCTGTGTCCTGTTTAATCAGAGTTTCAAATGCTTGTTTTCTAGGGGACGAAAAAAATCAGGTCAGCAGTCAAGGGATCTTTTTATGGTGATGGTGACATTTTTTATTCTGCAGGAGTTATAATCTAGATGAGAGAGGCAAAAATACTCGGGGACAGATATCTGGCTCTGTAGAGTAAAAAATGTTAAGTATTGCTGCAAGGCTGAATGTAAGTCTTTTTCACTAGAGTGCTTTACTGTATTCAGTCATGTAATTTTTCACCATAGATGTTCCCTTTTAAAGTCTATGCACATCTGCTTTAAAACTAGCTGTAGTTTGGTGTCTCCCTACCAATCAGATGGTGGGAAGCATATATTTATTACATGCTTGGGGGTGTCTATTGTATTCCTCTGGCAATAATGTGAACAAATAGAGCAGATCATCTGTGATCAAAGGTGATAATAATAATAATTAAAAAATAAGTCATTAGTATCTAGAAGACATCTGTCTGTCTATCTATCTGTCTATCTATCTGTCTGTCTATCTATCTATCTATCTATCTATCTATCTATCTATCTATCTATCTATCTATCTCTCTATCTATCTATCTGTCTATCTATCTCTCTTAACTACAGTAGCAGATAAGTCTAATTCTGAAAGGGCAGCAAGAATGGAGGATTGTCCTCCAGTTCCAAAAGCACAAGCCCTTTGCTAGCAACATCTGTTCAAATTTGTCTGTGCTAATTAACTTATAGGTGACCCGTAGTACATATTTGGACAGTCTTTTTCAGGACAGTGAAGGGCAGTAGTGCTCATACATGCTGGCCAATTCATTATAATCAGTTTTGCAGACTGGGAAATCTAGAAGAGCAAAGGTTGATTAAGCACAGGATAATCAGAGCTGCAAAATTCAGTAAAGTGCTATTTGGTTTTAACTGTGCCCAAGGGATACCTAGGGAAAAAGCAGAATATAGATATATCATGGTAGAGACAGTGCTATGCAGTCATGTCCAGAATTATTCCCGATGTTTTTATTCAAGTATGCAGTTTACCTTGCCCTTTGGTTGGACAGATTTAATTTGAGATTGAAGTGCCAGAATGAGTAACATATATTTCAGGTTCTTGTATCCATTTTCTCTAGCTGATGCCTAAAACTGAAATGCCTGAAACAACTATGTGGTTGTTAAAATCTTTGTTAGGTTTTCATTCAGAAAATGATAAATGGATGGGCAGGAACAGGAAACATTTAAATTCTAAGAACATGAAAGCTTTATGTGGCAGCAGAAACAGAATAGCGGCTTTTTGCCAAATTCCTGGGACAGACACAGGGCCCTGAGCACCCCCACGTACTTGTGATGCCAGGGCTCAGCCACATGCTGAAATTCTAGCTCGCCAACTTTGTTTCATTACTTGGAGAATCTGTTTCAAATTTACTTATATAAAACCCCCACAACCTATTAAATCTGGCTCATTACCAAGTTAAAAGGATATCTGTAATGGATATTTCTCGAACTTGCAGGTAATGGAGGCTACCCTTTGGAGAGTTACCTAAAATGACCCTTTGCATGTTTAAACCATTTGCTACCACCACTGCAAAATCAATTATAAGGATATTTTAAAGGAAACACATATTGATTAAGAGACTCCTGGGATCTTTTAGTTGTGATTCAGATTTGTCACAAGGATGATGCTGTCCAGTGTCTCATGTTTCACAACTGGATGTTGCGTGGGGGGACTCACCTGTTTTATCTCACCAGAGGCAAATGAAAGCCCAGCACTTCAGAAAGGGAAGACTGGTGTGGCCTTTTGTTCAGCATCAGCATATCACCTTCTGAAATGTTACTTACCAAAGCTGATGACATATTGTTTGCAAAGCAAATCAGAAATTGTGGACATCCTCTATCCCCTGTTTTCGTGGTGGAGACAGTGATTCTTGTGTTATACATGACAGCTCCAGTAAGGAGATGGCCACAGCCCTTGCTGCAGGGTCTGTTCCAGCACTTCACTGTGCACTGTTTTCAAATGTTTTTCCTAAAACTTTAGCTCATTTTCAGAAATTTAAACAGTCATCAGAAAGTTTGAAGCTGTTCTTTCATGACCTTATTTGAAAACACATAGTATGTCTTTCTGAAGTCCTCTCTGATTAAATAATCCCAGCTCTTTCAGTCTTTCCCAGGAGCTCGTGTGCTCTGGACCTCTGGACATTTCCACTCTTCTTTTCTGGCTTATCTCTGATATAGCTGTATCTCTGGGGAGATTTTTGGTTGGTTGTTTTTTGGGTTTATGTTTTTTGGTGAGTGGTGAAGTTACAGAGTGTTTACAAACAATTGATTGGGTAAAATAGAAGGCAAAATGGAAGAATTTACATTTCATTATTCAACTAATTCAGCTTGTTCCAGCTGGTCCAGTGCCAATATAATGAATTTCTTGTAATTCTGGTGGAAATTATTGGGTTGCCTTCATTTCCTGTATGCTGTAATTCACTTACTGTCTCTATCATTTCTCTTGCTCCATACTATAGTATTTACTTGCTGCTAGTTTTCACATGGAATTTTTGAGTAACTGAGAATGAAATAGAGATCCAGCACGAGAAGGTGAAAATTTACTGACTGGTCTATTCCACCCCAGCCACACACTGATTTATCTGGATCTTTATCTGCAAGCCAGATCCCCTCTCTGCTTTCTAGCTCTGACTTCAGCCTCCTTGCTGTTGTTGTAGTAGTCTGGGACATAAAAAAACCCCTCTTGTGTTTCCTTGCTATCCTGAGACTGTTGAGATTGTATCTTAGCTTTTTCTTTGTTTCCAAGGACAAAAAAATTCAGCTGCAGAAATAATCCAAACTTAATTTTTATGTGTTTTGTGAATGTAAATCTTGAATGGCTGTTTGCTGACACCAGCCATCGTTATGGCTGTAAATGAGATGAGAATATGGTCCTGCTTGTTTATAGAAAAAAAGAAAACCCACATAGTTTGGACTCTGGTGATGTTATCTTTTGGTTGCTGATCTGTCCAATGATTTTCAAATTATGTTTTTCTAAAAAAGTTACTGATAAGGCATCTGCTGAAGGATTTTTGGCCTAAGCAGTTTGGCAAAGTGCTGATTTTATGGGATCTATATCTGGGTTCTTGACCATTATTGCTTCTACTGACTTATCGTTTCCATGCTGATTTGCAGCTCTGAGTTGTGGTTACCTGCAGTAATAACTTTGGCCCTTTCCACTAAGCAAATGGCCCAGATTCTGAAGTGAAGTTGCAGAGAGGTTGCAAATCAGGGCCACATGTATAGAGTTAGTATTTGCAGGAGTATGGATTGATGGTTCATTTCTGTCAGAGAAGGCGCCAAACAGGATGGAGCATTATGGAAGCCAAAAGTTTGGGTTGTGCAGTGAAAATGCTCCAGTTGAAGTCATGCTGAGAGGACTTGGAAGAACAGCTCTTACCTGTTGGCAACAAGACCATGAGAAAAACATCTCAAAAAGCACAGCCCTTTAGAAGAAGAGGCAGCAACCCTTGCAATTGTTCAAGCCTCTGAATGAAACAACCTCTTGTGATGGCTGCAGGTCTTATTCAATTGTTCTTGGGTTTGGAGCAAAATGTGGGAGAAATTTTCATTTATCTAATATGTAGGATAAACTGCTGTCATATCTGTGTGCAGAAAAAAAATAAATAAAAGAAAGAATAAAGAGCACTGAACGTTCCCAAACTCTGAGCATTGTCTTGAGATGATGAAATGGATGATGGAGACCTGTGCATATTCCCTGTTCTGCAAGTTTAGTAGCCACAGGGTGCAGTGTGGTGACAACAGGCATTTCCTGGCTGGACCAGTAATTCTTAAAGTAGAATATTTTTGCATGCCTCAAATATTGCAAGATCTTAATGTCCTCTTTCATTCTGAGGGAAACCATCTATTTAACCAATCCTTTTGTTCACTTACTAGTTGTGCTCAGCACTTTCCAATCCACAGCTAAGTGATAGAGAATTGTTAGAATGGACTTTGAGAAAATGCATCTTATGGAAGGGACCACATGCTGTTCCTGCATTTGGAGGTCAGGACACTCAGAAATGCTGAGGAATTCCCAACTGGTACATGCTGCTACATGTACAGCAGCAAAGAGCATGAAAGGAGGAGTGAGTCTGTACCGAGAGATGGTTGGTGTGAGGGAGCAGTTGTTGCACTTTGCACTGGCCTCATGGGTACCCAGAGCACCCGTTTGTAGGATGTGTGCATCAGTCATTTGAGCATCATCCGAAAAGGATGCACGTCGGGTGCCCATAAGCTCCCTTGGCAGCACAAGTCAAGGCACACTAAATGGAAGCAGTTGGGACATTTCTACAAAAGTGCTTTCTGTGCTTGTACGGTGCTGCTGAAATCTCCACACCTGCTCTCACCCTTGCATGGTGAGGGACCACTGCCTTTGTGGGCCAACTTAATCACTCCTGCTCCTTTAATCAGTGATACTTACTGCTGTGGCTCTGAGAGATGAATGCATATCCTCCTTCTTTACATTCTTCATACTCGGTATAACACATTTGTCTCTGGCCCCATCTCTAAAGCTCCACCTTGCAGTACAGCCCCTGCCATGGGCCGTGGGAGCTGTGCTCTCCCCTCAGCCAGGCCAAGAGCAGGCACCCAGCTTCCCCCCTCCCGGCCCTTCCACCTCTGTCTCTCCACAAAAGTTGTGTTCACATATTGGCACTGCTCCCACTCAAGTGGTTGCTATTTTGGAAGAGAGCAGAAAGGATATCAGCCCCTGTGTGGAGCACTTACTGGAAGTGCCTCACTGACTCACAGCAATTACTGGGGTATCTGAGGTTAAGGGAGTGATGAGTAATTGAGGTCTTTTTCACTTCAGGGATGCCAGATCCTGTCTCCTTGTGCACCCTACGGAGAGAAGTAATTTGCAAGCCTCAAGTAAAGAATTTACAATAGATGGATTTTTTTTTTTTTTTTTTATCTCACCAATACTGAGATGTCACCTTGTGTTGATTAAAGGTGTTAGCAAGGATAGAGAGCATTGCACAGTGCATTCTCTGTGAGAAGGTTGCAGGGCTCTACTCTACCAGACCTGTAAAAATTGTCCTGAGACCTGACCTTTCCATGCATAGGCCCTAGGAAATTTATTGTATCACATACAACACAAGGTCATGGCTAAAATTTGCCTCTGGGTCAGCATCTGTGGAGCAAGAGCTCAGTGAAACCAGGGGGGATAAGATTCTTGCTGAAAATCTTCCAAGAGTTCTGTGTGCCTCTTCTTTATCAACTGGTCAGCCACGTCCTCAGCAGTCTTAAGGATTGATGCCTGATAGCAGACGTTCATGGGAATACAAATCTCCACGCTGCTGTGTTATGCATTCATAAGGCAATTACCAAAATGGAGGTGAGCTTGCTGAGCGTATAATTTGGATGCTGAATAATCTCTACTCAAATGTAGTATCAGTGCTGAGTGAAGGAGGTGTTTTTCGTGCCTGAACATGTGTATCTCAGAGCAGAGAACACAGCCCAGCATCTCTGGTAGCTACAGCTTCTCAGTTCTGTGCACCCACAGCCCAAGTCCATTTACTGCAGTTACCTCACCTTCCTGAAGCAGGTTCTGTTGCAGAAGTGCTTAGCAGTCATCTGACACTATATATTCCTATGGATTATTGCAATTCCGTCAAATGTACCATATGGTTGTTCCTCCTTTTCTTTTTAGACTCAGCAGGGTTTTACTATGGGCATTTCCACGTCTGTAAAATTCAGAGCAAGTTTGTCTGTCATTGGTCTCTTGCCTGCCTTCCATCACCAACTTTCTTTTCCTTTGTCCTGATGCCTGCTGTGCCATCTCCTCCTGGAGGATGCCTGCCACAAGGGACTGCAGCTGCAGCCCATACACATTTAATTCTTGAACTAAAAATACAGACATGTCATTCCAGTCATTTCTACCCTGAGGCCAGACAGGCTTGTGGGGTTTTTTATCATGTAATGAAATGCTTCCAGTGACACAGTCTAAATGAAGAATAATAACTTATGCATCTTGTGAAAA
This sequence comes from Neodrepanis coruscans, assembly GCA_013400695.1. Classification (NCBI taxonomy): domain Eukaryota; kingdom Metazoa; phylum Chordata; class Aves; order Passeriformes; family Philepittidae; genus Neodrepanis; species Neodrepanis coruscans. Next base: position 108,204 of record VYZS01059928.1, read on the forward strand.
TCAATTCAAAACTGAAATGTAATTAAAATTGCTTGTAAAGGAGGACAAATCATGCTGAATTAAAAATATGGAAAATTTTTTTTTAAACACTCACTTTTCTGAAGAACATTGGGTTTGTGTCTGATTCATTGAAATAATGAGAGGCTTTCAGAGATCAATGTTTGTCTATAAAATATTGGCTTCCTGTGTGCAACCTGAGTATATGAGACCGTTCACTGGAGAGCAAGTTTTGGTATCACTATTTAAAAGCATGTCAAGGAAAGAAAGCTTTGAATAAAAGCCTTTTTCCTAAGCTCTGGGCAGAATAGATGCGGGACTGAAGAGTGGCTTGTAGGGCCACAGCTTCACCCTTTCTTCTCCTCAGGATTGAGGCAAAGTGACCTGTGGCAGCTCCTGGGTTTTGTTGTTTTACAGGGCTGTTTAAAGTGGGTTCACAAGGTGAACCTTCTCTGGCATCACACTTCCCAAAACTTTTGGAACTTGGAGAGTGTCTTCTATTACACTCATAAAACTTTAGATCTAAACCCAAAAATGAGCCAAGTTACAGCATTTTTCCTTGGTAGATCTTGGTTATGCAGAGTGGATTTCTGACACTATTTTTTGGGGCTTACACCAGGAGCCCCTCACGGGTGGGTTTCCCCCACCCCAAACAGGACACTGGGGCACTGACCCTGGGCAGACCCACCTTTCTGCACCAGTGCCCATTCAGCCAAAGCCTGGTAATTGTGCAGCCAATTAGTCTTTGTTGAGAGCGTCTGTGACAAAATACACTTTGTTTTAATAACAATCATTATTTGTAAAGCCACTAAAAATTAAAACAGATGCAGCCATTATGTAGCTGCTTATATTTGCATGGCTCTACTGGCTTTCTTCAGTCATGAGTGAAATTGTAGCTTGTTCAGGGAATATGACAGACCCCTAAATATGGTGATCAGGCAAAATATTTTCACCCGGCTGCCTTCACACAGAGGAGCTCACACACGCCTGTGCTCCCAATGGCTCAGGGTGAGACAACGAGCTCACAGGTTCCTGAATTCAAAATAAATTCAAGTCAGCCTCAAAGGCAGTGATGGGAGGGAAGGTTGTCTCTCTCTCTCTCATTCTCTCTCATTCTCTCTCTCTCTCTCCCTCTCTCTCTCCCCCTCCCCCTCCCTCTTAGGTCTTGGTAAAGCTCCAAATTAAATTGTAATTTTCAGATTATAGTTCTGTAAGCATTTATGTACTTTTGAAAAATATTATCCCAGGAACTTAATTAAAAAAAACAAAAGAAGTGTTTCCTCCACCTGCAGTGGTGGGAATGCGTTTTCCGGTAATTACAGTACCAGTGGTTACTGTTCTTACACTGTTCAGAGACTGTCAAATATTTTTCAAGGGAAAAGTGCATAAGGAAAAAAAATAGCATCAGCTGAATATAACAGTATGGGAAATACTATTTGAAAATGTCTGAGTCATGACTATGAAGACAGCAATGTGTTGTCTCAAAGAGATTATATTCTTCCATTTTCCTAACATTGCCAGGTAACACTGCAGAAGTCAGGTAAGGAACATCTATATTTGCTATGAGATGTAATGGGACCTTGTTCAAAGTTTTCATTGTATTGTTGTCTGAAGAATATGAGAGACTAGGAATGGAATTGAGAGAGATATCTCAGTTTAGTACAAGCCATACGTGCTTTTTTCCAAATTAGCCCACATTTTCCCAAAGTTCCCTTCCTTTTGGTGCAGAGTCCATGCCATAAGCTTGTATGAACAGCAAGGTCTCTGTTCTTCATTTGCTAAAACGAACAACAATGGAATTCTCTTCTTTTTCGAACCTTCATCCTTCACAGCAGAGCCTCCTTCAGAAATTGCTCTTCCTCTTTTGTTCTACTGCCTCCCGGATTCTGACTATTCCCTGAAGTTACTGTTCTCAATAACAACTACTGGTTGTGGATGTGGTGCATCCGTGATATGTAAAAACAGAGAAACCTTTATCGTGATTTTCAACTCCCCTTCATTTTAATTTCTGATCTTTTCTGCTGTGCCGTGCATCCAGTAGGGCCCAGTTAAGTCAGTACCTCTGCATTGCCATTAAAATCAGTGGGATGAATAGTGCCAGCAAGAGATACTCACCTGAGGAAAATCTAAGGTGTAGCACTGGAAGTACAAGTTAGATCCCCTTTAACATCTGTTGGCTTTATTTCTACTTTCTTAATTTTATAAGGCATAGTAAAAGTTGGTGGCATTAGGGAGTTGAAGTGAGGAGATCACACTCGTGTGCAAATGGTAATGCTGAATTTGTGGTGTCCAGCAGCAGAACATGGAGCCAGTGTGGTGGAGTGGTACCAGGTGTGTGCCAAGGTCTGCCCAAAAGGGCTGTTGGCCGTCAGCCTCCTGACAGATCTGCCCAGTTCAGGGTCTCATCAGTCATTTGTGCAGGATATTTGCAGTGGGAAAGCAGCTTCTCAATTGTTCCTCAGGATGTCAGTGCTTTAAATGATCCTTAAATGGCATTTATTAGTTAAAATTCCAAAAATCCAGTAGAGGAATAGATACATATACATCTACATAATAGATACATACAGAGTGCAGAAGTTTGGAAAGTTGATTAGGGACAGTACAAAATCTATTATAAGTATTTAAGGAGACCTTAAATAAATGACTAATCCTAACTGTAGAACTTGCTGAGTAGAAACTTTTTGTCACATTTTTGAAGGGGGATTTTTCGAGGTCTGGGATGCAGTCATGTTAGTGGACTCATCCAAAATGCAGACAGACGGTTTCAGAAGGAGATTAAGAGAGCAGGAATTCCTGGCTCTTGGCCCTGCGTTCAGATGGTTTGCCCTGACGGAGAAGAGGAAACCACAACACACCAGGCTCTTGGTTGGAGTGCACTCCATTAAAGAGAATACAAGACTTTTGAATCAGGCTCTATTTCAGCAAGGTGCTTTCAGCGTTCACTTAGTGTTGTGTGATTTATGCAATGACTTCACATGTTTTCCATGGGGTTACTCACACTTAATGTTATTTGTTTGCTGAATCAAGGCCTAAATCAGATCTTCTTTTAAAACTTCCTAGTTAATTAGTGATCTCATATTGTCTTGTGCCCAGACCAGTTTCCAAATGGCGTTTTAGAGCCTGTGGGTACAGTTAGCTTGGAGTAATCAAGATAAATGTTAGATTTGGAATACTAGTCCTATCCAAATTGCATGTTAACTAAAAATACTGTTTGCATATGCACTATTTAATGCAAATAATATTTAGGAACTGAACCAGCCCATGCGTACAATTTAGGAAATGTTAAATAGCAGGAAGAAGAGGGAATAAACAAGAAAGCTATTGGCATATTAAAGAACAAGCCACTTATTTCTGACAGATTTGTGACACAATGTTTTGTAGTAACTAGGGACCAGTATTTTTTTCCAGCTGTTGTAACTTGGCTTAAATTTACGGTTAATTTTTCAGCTGAAGTAGAGGCATAAAATGATGGAGGAAGACTGGTAATGTGTTTACACTACGTGACAGAAAGTCTGTGTTCAGTTCTTGTCTTTGCTATAAATGTCCTGTTGGACTGTGGGCAAATCTCTAAAGTTTTGTGGGCCTTAGCTCTCTGTTTTCTCCTTCATGTTTCATTTATCCCTTAGTTGCATATCCGGAGTTTGGGCTTTCCAGGACAGAGCCCAGTGTCAAAAACCTGAAAAAGTTTCAATACTGCTTCTGGAATTTCCATATCCCAAGATCTAAACACATATTTTCCATCTAAACAAGCTTGTTTTAGATATAAAGAACCATGGCAATGGATAACTGTGAGTCCTATGAACAATTCTTCCCTAAAGGCAGAACTTTTAGACGTGTAAAGATCCTGTCCAATGCATACACAAAATAAAGCTTGACTGTTTTACAACTCTACACATGATATTAATTACTTCTACCATGCAGTAATCACCTTAAATAATACTGACACTTCATGCTTAAAAACATTTTGAACAAGACAAAAGGGCATATTGATCACAGTAAATACTGTGAAACAAAATACACAGTGTGACCCCGATTAGGCTCTTGGTGAGGTGACACCGTGGAGCACTGCATCCAAGACCACAGCCCTGAACAGTGCAGGTCATTGTGGTGGGACCAGGAGGAGCTGTGAGAACTTCAGCATCTCCCTTAGGAAAACAGCATCCCTTCTCATAGGACAACATTTTCACAGAAGAAGTGGAGCTAGGAGAGTAATTTTTATTCAAATAAATAAAAATGACAGGGCATTGTATAACTTTATGATTTGATTATTGTGACTTACATGTTATTATTAGTGTTTCAGAAACACCTACATATATTAACCAGATGTAGGGCCCATTGTGCCAAAATTGTATCCTTCTGTAGGACATTTGACTCATACATCTTCTCCCCCAGTCCTGTGTAGCAGAATTGAACCAATGTTTGGTCTTACCTTGAATGAAAAATGACCTCTTGTCATTTCCAAGATTACCTATTTCCATTTTCTTTCATATTGATTGCTTGAAGGAGACCTAGCCTATGAGAGTAGATAATCCTAAACACACCTTAGAAGCACCACAGAGTGAATTCAAATGAAATGGTTAAAGAGTGAATGCCATAATTTTAATATTTTTTGTATAATAGTAAAATTATATTTTTTTGCTTGGTGTTGGTACTGACCTAATACTGTTGTGCATTAATGAGGTTGTATTAAAAGTCCATCTTTATCACACATGGTTTCAATTTCAAGGTGATGTAGCTTCCAAATCAGTTAGGAAGTATGGAAAAATGTACTCACTGAGTAGAATTCATTTATTAATTTGAACTCCAGTAGAAGTCTGGGTAGATGATTTACCAGTAGTTCTCTATGGTGGAGTAAGATGACACTTTATGATCTGCCATAGTTGTATTTTTGACACAGATACATGGAATTACTAAGGTTAAGTGAAAGGAACCAGAGGGAATTACATATGAAAAATTTATTTAAGGCAGAGAGAAAGGTATTCTTACTATATATTAAATGACAACCACCCATCACTGAGAGTCAGAAGCTACAAAAAATAGACTTTTTTCCTAGAGTCCTTATGAAATAATCCTGAAACTCCCAGAGTGTTCAGGAAATCTCTTTGTGGCAAAAAGTATCAAAATATATTGCACATATTGCACCACTTTAACAGCTGTCACACTAAGCATTGCTAAGGTATAGAGAAGGAATTTCCAAATATCCTCATTGTCAGCCTCCCTCAGCCTCTCTGGTTGTTGTACTTTTACCAGTGATATGTGCAGGGAAGCCTGACCAACAAAGAGCTCTGAGTGCTTCCTTTTCTTCTTATGCAGCCAACCTGTAGATGATCCCAGGACTGTTAGGTCACGAATACACATTCAGCCCTGGGAATACACACCAAAAAATCATTGCATAATGCATAAGGCTCCACATCACTGAAACATCTGAATGACACTTAAGCACCAGATTTTTTTCTACTGGTAGATGAATAGCCATTTCCAGGGGTTGCAGTACTGGGACTGTTATTTGGCCTGCAGTAGGAACCTGCACTAATGCAGAACCTAAAGCCTCATTTGCAGCTAGAACTGGGAAAATTGGTCTCTGTTTTTTTTACCTGTGTAAAAAAGCTATATTAATATACATATAATAATTAATTTAATGAACAGGGATAATAATAATATTAATCTGTATATTAATCTGGATGTGTGGATACCTCATTTGGAAGTTTATTCATATATAAAATGAGATAAATAATCTCTCCAGAAAAAGATGAAGCTGTTGAAATGCACTTAGCAATATTCCATGAAAATGTAGGAATAGAAGAAGTGCCTGGCTAATACAGCTTGAAATTGTGAGTGTTCAAGGTTTACCTCAAAGTTGATTGAAGTTGATGGAGGGATTCTCATTACATTACTTGGGACTTGTGTTTGAGTGCAAGTGTACCAATATTTTTAGAAGCGTAAAATAAGAATAATTGTCAAAGCAGCACATGAAAATACAGCAAACAGCCTAAAAAGCTGTCGAACTAATTGATTAAGGGAATCTTTGCCAGATTCTCTATGTTGTGTTGAAGTGCTGGCAGTTTGGAGGTAATAGGATGTGAGGTATAATTAAGGGGCTTTTCAATTTAATGCTTCAAAGTTTGAGGTCTGCATGGTAGATTATCAGTCCGGGATTTTATTACGTACCTCATGCAGCTCAACAGCTTCTGAGGAATGTTGATTTAAATGATCTGCAATGTAATGGTACAGTATTGATTTGATGTATATCCTATTCAATTTGAAGATGAAGAGCAACATTAGCCTCTGGTCTTTTTCCTGGATTCCTGTGCCCAACACATGGTATGTCCCAGCCATGAAGTAGTCATTGGAATCAATAGTTTCATGGGCTGAACAAACACAGGGTCTGCAGTGCTGCTTCCCAAGGGTCTTTCTGGCTTTCAGCAGACCAGTGCTTTCTTCTGCTCTTTGAGTAAAGGCATTACAAGTGGGGAAAAATCCCATTCCCAGTTAAATGCATGTAAACCAATTGACATCAGTCGGGCTGAAGGGGATTAACTGCACAAGGGAATTTAACTGCAAGCAGAACTTGGCAAAAAAGGGAACATTATATGAGAAATAATAAAGGAATAACTGATCAGGCCGTGTCAGTATTTGATGGATAATTTTTATTCTTCAGTTGCCTTATTCTCCTTTATAAAGATTCATTATGATGTCTTGTGGATTTTTTTTTTCAGAAGATTTCTTCCCTCAGCTGGTTTGGACAATACTTTGCTCAATGTAGTGGTGTGTAGTGGTGGTTCTCCCTCACACAGATAAGATTCAGATGCCAGTGCAGTTGAACAGGTGTGAAAAATATATCTCTGATATAGGAGTGGCTCTGACCAGATGTTCTTTTATAATGCTTTTGGAGATCCTTCTTTTGCATTTAATGCTGTATAGTATCACTAAGGGGATGTAAAATGTGGTTGCCTGTAGTTAGAAGGGAACTCTTCATGTTCCATCATGGGCTGTTTGGAGGAACAGAGAGGAATTTTCAGCATTTCAATTAACGAAGAAGGGATTTGAAAACCTGTAGATCTTTGCAGGCAATGTTTGCCGCTGCCTTGCATTGTGCGTATGAGCACTTAAAGTAGACTGTAGCAAGTCAAAAGGCTTAGTGTGAGTTTTTGAGTGGTTTACATGCAATAAGATACAGGAGGTCTTGAGCTAAGACTTAATGTTGAATAACTAAATAGTCTGTAGGAAATGCGGATAAACAGCTTTAAGGTGCTTAAGGGGAACTACTGGCATTGTCAGTAACTGTAGGAGTTGGTAGGTTTTAATCATTGAGAAATGTGGGTGGGACTGTCATCACCAGCCATTGCTGACCATAAAAGCTCATTCCTGCAGCCCTTAGGCAAGGCTTTCCTTGCCTGAAGTATTTGTATAATCACACTTAAAAGGTCCCATCGGTGTTAATGTCTGGTAGGTTATTTCACAAAGCAGCTTTTGGTTATAACTGTGTAAGCATTTTTGTGCTCCCAATAACTAAACATTATTATTAGCTGGTGGTTGGTAGCTTATATCTTATGTTAGGTCCACAGAAGAGACGGAATGTATTTACATTTCAGCACAGAGGCAAATTATATTGGGATGGTTTAGTCAGCATTTATAGAGAGCCAACAGCTCCCATGGCATCAAGAACCACATAAAAAGGCTGTTTCTTGACATGGCCCACACAGTTATGTTTGATGAACCTGAAAATGTTTTGTACAAAGAGACCTTGCAATGTTTTGTCTACTTGTCACAAAATACTAGTGATGTATCCAAGTTGCTGTTGTTTTCCAAAATACAGTGGTAATAATGAACAAGGAGTTGAGTCTTCCCAGCACAATGATGTAATATGTTTAAATATGTAAACTCTGTAAGTGGCTCTCCAAATGAAGGAAGTCTGTAAAAAGAAGTTGAACATCACCCTTGCTTGCCCTGCAGTGAGGGTCCTCCTCAGCATTTTGGTCTGCTTGGAGTGGTCACCAGTGCCCGTGGGACATCCCTGTGCATAACTGGTGCATAAACTCCATTTCTCTGAGGCAGAGACCATGCCAGCTGATGGCCCTTGAGTGTCCATCATCCACAAGCTGGCTGAGCGGGTGATGTATGTTCTTGAACAGCAGTTTAGCTCTGGAGAGAGCCCCGGAGGCTGAAGTCATTTATTTAGGCACGGAGTGTCCAGGACACAGCAGTGCAGAGTCTGGCTCTGTCTGAGGAAGCACTCAAGTCTGCCTGCTTGGGACCCAGATGTCCTAAGCATCCTGGTGACTTTGCCTGGAGACACTGTCCAAAGTCCCATCCACCCATGGTTCCTGGGTTAATCTGGGAGGACTCTTGCTGGTGGTCCCTCGGGATGGGTGACTCCCCCAGATCCCAGCCACGGCCGTGCTTCCAGCTGCCAAAGCACCTTAAAGGATGGCTTTGGAAACCCTGGAGTTTTCCATGTAAGTAATGGTTGGAGTGAGCATGTAAGTTCATGGCATGGAGGTGTCTTCCAAATGAGAGCAAAAATAAGGGTATTTGGGAAAGTCTGGAAAACATGGATGCTATAGTACATAGTTAATTTATGGATGGCTTTTTTCCTTTGACTAGTCCATATTCCACTCCTCGCTGGAAAGAAAGATGTTTACATTTGGGCTGGATTACCAAACTGCCACTATCACATCAGGAGTGATAATTTAGCATTTATTTATACCCCCCATTAGGAAGTGATGGACAGTGATGCTTCTGGCAATCCGCACCGAGTATTTAAAGGAGCCAGTCACAATTTCATGCAATTGGGGATTCTTGTTGTTGTCTCAGAAAGCAATTAGGAGTTTAATTAAGATCAGTACTGTCTTTATTGGCTACAACTCTAAATATCCTAAAATGATCAGACATGTGTCTGCAGCCCTTGGAATTGTGAATAGTGAACAGTTGCCAAACGCTGAAATGAAGGAAAGTGTTGGCATGCATTTAAAACCCATATAAATGCTAAATTAAATCTTTAAGATTGGATAATAATCTCCATATTTATTTAAAGCTATTTTAAGTATATCTGTCTCAAAATAAAGCAAGGAGGCAAAAGGAACGACATATACTTTAGACAGAGCAACATTACTCATCAGACTTTTAACTTTAATGATCACAAGGCTTTTAAAAGACATTCTGTGCAATACTGTAATGTAGAACATATTTTCAGCTGAATATTTAGGACAGATAGAGTCAGTTGCTACAAGACAGAATGAACCTCCAAGAATGAACTTTTGAGAGGCCCTGGGATGGCACCATGGTGGGAAGAAGCTGGTCACTTCTCGTATAGTTCTCCTCCCCATTACACTGGAGTCCTGACATCAAGCTCAGTAGATTACAAAGTTTACTTTTTAAAACTGTAATAGAGTTTTGTAAAATTCATGCTTTTCCTATATTTTAATTTTTGTCTTTAATTTAAGAAGGTTTTGGCATATATTATAGGCAGCGAGTCTTGTTCAGGAGAAACATTGGTTTGAGGAGGAAACTCTACCAGTAGGGCCTGGATCTAAGTGAGTGCAAATATATGGATTTTAATGAATGTGAATATGTTAGAAAATTTCCTTTATTTTGCTCATTAAATGGTAAATCACAGATTTGGTAGCTAACTTCTTCTTGAAGATAGTCAAGGAATGTCTGCATTTATGAGGTTCGTTCATGGGGCTGTCAGCAAAATGGAGGAAAGAATCAAAGACAATGTTAAAAAAAAAAGCATTTTTGTTTTAATGCCCCTTCTGTTTTGCATCCTTGAGTCTGACAGTCTCATCAGGCCTGCAGGAGAGGAGTGTCCTTCACTTTCAAACAGAATCATAGTGTTACACAATAGATTTCTCTCAGGATGTTGTAAAAGCCCTTATGGTCCATGTTGTGGGATTTAAAGCTGCAGGATGCTCAAGTGTTTGCCCTGTTTGTTATGGGGGTTTTTTTTGTGGAGGAAGGAAACCTCAGAAATGTGCATAATTACCAATATTAAACAGTCAGTGTGTGGTAAAAATAACATTAGAACTTGGTGTAGTTGTAGCTGCAGAACTGTTCTGGTAACAGCCACATGCTCAGATGCTCCACCAGGTCATGTCTGCCAAGAGCCCGACTGACTGTTCTGCAGTCTTTATGTACATAGAGACTGTTGCTGTGGACAGAGCTGTTACTAAAAAGACACAGAAATTATGCTTTCTGTTTTTTCTGTCCCACCCTGAAAGTGCCCTCTAAGTGCCATTGGAGGAGCTGGTTGGGTGAGAAGGTAGAGATGCAGAGAGGAAAGAGTTTATATTTCTTTTTCTGTATGTGAATGCTCTTCCCACGTGTAGTGGTTGATTGCAGTATGGTAGTGCTGTTTTGTCCATATTAGAAGGTATTTTTTTCATTAAATATGTGCCTCAGTAACACATAGGAGTCCGGTTTTCCTTCTGTCACTGAGGCAGGTGTTCTTCTAGTGTAGCCCCATTCTTCTGGCCTGCTTTTGTTACTCATTGTCATAAAAAGTGCTAAACAGTCCAAACCCTTCATCTCTCAGAAATGAGAAAAAAAAGCAACGGTTCCTTTGGTCAGTGATGTGTAGGAGGAAACTACATATCAGGAAGTTGATTCCCAGAGAAGTGTTGCAAATGAGCTTTGGGCAATAAGTTTGGTTAAGCATAAACTTGATATGCATCAATAGTGTCCTGGTAAAAGCAATAATAGTAACAGAATAAGATGTCCAATAATGGGAAACCTAAAAAATGTCTTAAGTGTTCTGTACTTAGAGCTGTGAATGTACCTAAATCAAACCTCTGCTCATCTTTCTATCAGCAAAAACGTATCACCAGGCACAACGTTGTTTAGGGATGCAAGCTTTCACCTTCCTTTTTTTTTTCACCTTCCTTTTTTGACTTTCATAAACTGTGTGTTGGGTTCACCAATGCCTTAAAAATGAGATTTGTAAAAAGTGTGTTTGCTTGTTTTTCGTGTATGTATCCTGGACATTAAGCCTCTAGGATCTGTCCTTGTAAAGTTTACATTGATAACCAAGTTTAAAGGAAAGTTTCAGGAGGTTTGAGGTAAAATTAGGAGCAATCCAATCTCTGTTTTATTATATGTTTAATTCAGTGTGAATAGTAATAGAGAATTGAAGTTTTATATCGTATTCTCTTATGTATAATATTTGTACTTCTAGATGTGACACAAATGGGACTTGTTGATATTCATCCAACACAATGCACTGATCATACAGTAATATTTCACAGATTTTACTGAGATAAAATTTTGGAGTTTGGAAACAAATTAGTCAGGCTTATTTGAACACATTTAAATAGACACTCTGGGAACCTTCAGAGTTCTGGGTATTTTCCATTTCTTGTAAGATCTCCAAAGCTAAATGAGAGCAAAAGGCATCATTAAAAGGCCACACAACTGCCACAATTGTCTCTCACCAACCTGTAATTACAAATAGTTCCCACCGATTTGCCCCAGTAACCTCCAATGAAGGCAAATGAGCGTATATTTGACACTGTGTTGCAAATTGTCCTACATGTTTCTTGATGTAGATTCAATTTTTTATTCTTTCCACTTTGTTTCTTTGGGTTTTTTTGGGAATCATGAGTTGGTAGTATTTGCCTAAAAGTTATAAAATCAGGAGAAAGAAAACCTTAAAAGTGAAGAGGGAATGTGTTGGCAGAAAAAAATCCATTTGAAGCCACTGGAGAATTCCTACTGTCACTTGAAATGGTTGTTGGGGGGGGGGGATAATAAAAAGGCCTGGATTTCTAAATGTGATTAAGATAAACAAGCAGTGTTTCTTATCCTTGATCTGGTTACAATCTAATCCAAGCACTCAGTGTAAAAGTGCATTTTTGGCCTTAATTGATATTTTTTAATAATGTCAGTGCACAGTCTGGAACGCTCACATTTTGCTTTGACAGCGTAAAGCGTTGTGTAAGTTCTCACCCGTACCACTGAACTATAAACATTGCCTGAGCCAGCCCATCAGGGCTTGAACGTTTGAACTGGGAGCTGGTTTGCCTGGAGCGCGGGAAGGAGAGATTCCTCTTGCTGAGAGCAGAGTTGTCAGTAGTGGTTTGAGGGGACATCAGAAGGGGCTGGTTGCAAGAGTTTTAGGTTATATGAGGCTGATTCTTGCCTGGCCCTGAATT
>VYZS01059929.1:0-16095 GCA_013400695.1 Neodrepanis coruscans
AGAGTGAGAAAGTCCCCCCTGAGTTTCTTTTTCTCCAGACTGAGCCCCACCCAGCTCCCACAGCCATTCCTGCTGCTCCAGACCTTTCCCCAGCTCTGTTCCTTTCCTTGTCATGAGGGGCCCCAGGATCTGAACTGTGGCCTCAGAAGTGCCAGCACAGGGGGATGGTCACTGCCCTGGTCCTGCTGCCACATTATTGCTGGTACAGGCCTGGGGCCATTTTCTTTCTTGGCTGGACACATCTGGGCTCATGTCCTGCTGCTGTCAACTAACAGCCCCTCAGCAAACACCTTAAAAACTCCAAAATGCAAAAGGAAAATATATCAATTACACCAGGATCATTTACTCTTCCAAGCCACCTGTGAGCTCCTTGGAGACCACGACCTGTCCTCAGGTTACAGCTGCCAGATAAATCAGTTTGGTTTATGTGGGGTGGAAGTAATACTAGAGATCAAGCTGATCAGGGTCCTTGTGGACCAGAAGCAGAGAGAAGGTGGGAGTGGTTTGCTGCTGTGGAAGAAGCAATTAAAAAGAAAGTAAGTTTGTAAAGTGGAAACCAGGTTTTTGCTTGCAACACACCCAAAGCAATTCCCTTCTCTGTATGGCAGCTGTATCCCATTTTGGAAATTATTCCCAGACCACAGTGGAAATAGTGAGGAGTCTAGAAAGTGCCAGACAGGGAGAGAGATTGTATCTATTGTAACTAGAAGTGATTCAGGACGAACATGACAGAAAGTTTCAAACACTTAAGAAGGAGAGGTAGAGAAAGAGAATAAATCTCCACAATTGGAGGGTGATGAGTTCAAGCTGTGGTGATGAAGCCTGGGCTAGACCTGCAGCAGTGAGGCCCTAGGAGAGGAGGTGGGACCTGTGTCAAGAGATGTATTTAAGAACAGGTTAAGCAAACATTCACTGGGAATGATCTGGACACAGCTGAGCCTGTCTTGGGCTCAGAAGGTGGACTTGACGATGTCCTGCTATCCGTTCTGACAGAGCTGATTGCCTTTTAGTAAAGGTGATGGCAAGAAGTACAACATCTGGGCCATTCTGGATATCACCAGTCCCTAGGCTTAGTTTGGAGGCCAGTGTCAAATATTCTCTTCCTTCCCCCATCAACCCCTACTGTTGGATAATGTTAGATATGCCACACACTGCACAGCACACTGCTGCTTTTGCAATCACAGAGCTGCTTTCTTTTATTTCTGGGAGATGGATGCTCATCCTTGAATTTGTCCATGAATTCATGGCTCACACCACCACAGCAAGGGTGCTGTGCCAGTGGGGCCAAGGATGTTGCCATCCTCCTGCTCTGAAGGGATGACAAAATTGGAGTAGGACTTAAATGTGTGGTGGTCTCCTCATCCAAGATAAATATATTTTTCCTACATACCCAGTGAATTTGCCATTTCTTCTAGGAGTGCAGGTGAGCACTGTGTCCTGGGCATAGAGGGCTGGAGAGCCATTTTGCATTCACATTAAGCTGGAAGCAGTGGCCTTTACTCCCTTGGGTTAAGATCTGCTCTTATGAAATGGACCAGTGTCCAAATCACTGAAAGGACCCAGCAAGATGACCATGCTCAAGCTTCTCAGAGTGTCATTACACTGGTATTCACCAGTGACTCACCAGCAGCATGACAGTGATGGCAACTGCATTAATGCCTGTGGCTTCCATCACACAGCAGCACAAATATTTTTACCATTGTTATCTTGAGAATAACGTTTGATATATGTGAGCTCTTTCTGGAGAAGCTGTTGTCTTGCTGAAGGTCACTGCTGATGCTGCAAAAAAAAGCATGCCAGGATTCCTTGTTTTGATACACTGTGCCTATCAAATGGATAATGTTGATGACTTCCTCAGTAACTCCTTAAAGCCTGGGAAGCCTCTTTGAGATTCATTTCCACAAACTCTATAAAGGAGACAGGCAGGCATAGGCAGCAAGGCTTATCCAATGCTGCTGGTACCTCAGGGAAAGGCAAACCTGACTGAAAAGCAGTGGCAATACTTCAGTGCCAGAGTGCAGAAAGTCCTTGGCGTTGCTGTTCTGTGTTTCATCTCAGAGCCCTTGTTCATTCCAGCTATCACACTTCATCCAGTCAGTTCTGGAGCATGGAGACAGTGTCTCTCTAGTTTTGCCCTGAGAAGCTATTTCAGAAACTGCTTGCCCAGGCCAAAAATAACAATGAATGTCTGTCTTTTCCCAGTGAAGGGAATCACATGGAGCAGCCGAGTACGTGACAGGCTGGTAGCATCACCTCCTCTGATGAATTCCAGGGGGTTATGAGTTGCTACATCTCCACTTGCAAAATCTCTGATGATGCCTTGGGAGGTACCACTTCCACCCAAGGAAGTCTGTAGCCACAACCCCCTTCCTCCACAGGTCAGCTGAGTTTGGAACCAGCACTCAGGTCTTACAGCTCACTGTGCAGGGGTGTCTGAACACCTCATGGGCACTTTTCCTGAGAGGATGCAATAGTGATGTGGGCTGTATCACCTTCACTGACCTTTTACAATTTAGGACCACCAGCCCAGATTCCCCTCTTTTTCCATCACACAACATGGATACTTTGCTGTTACTAATCACAATCCCGCTAAGATATAGCATTATCTTTTATCTTTTCCAGAGAAGAGCCTTTATAGAAAGAATAAAAGAACAAAGGTGAAAAGTCGGAGTTTTTGCTTGTTGTTTGTTTCCTGAAAAGCAATCTAAGCAAAAAAAACACACCATTTAAAAAAAATACTCAGTCTTGCTGACTCAAATCTGGATTTGATTATCAAAATGCCAATTTTAAAGTAAAACATCTCATTTTATATGCAAGTTCAGACTTTTTTCAGTCCTCATTCATATCAATATGAAGTGTGAAGGATTTATTTTGGTTTTCCTCGACTACTACAGCGCAAGTCTCAGTTTTCTTCAACTCTGCAAGTTAAAAACAAAACCTAGCTACATGACATCTATCCAGCTCCCTTATAATTACAATATCAGCTGGCTTCTTGCATTTTCATATCTACTGCATGAAGAATATAATGAATACCAGTCCCAGTTCCCTATGGGAACTGTGAAGCATTATTGCAACATAAAGTAATTAATTTGTTGTTAATTAATAGTGAACTGGGTTCAGGTCCACATGGCACAAACCCTGGGTAGGAACCACCAGGGAGTGAGTAAGGGGTGTCTGTGGAGGGCCCCCCTTATCATGACCTGCAAGGCAGCTGCCCTCAAACCCCATGAAAAGAGGTTAGAAAACTCCTCAGCTGTCACACAAGGGCTGGGAGAGTTATCCTTCACAGCAGCAGTGCCAAGGGAAAAAAAGGTGGACAGAAGGCAGAGTGAGTGTTTCTGTGAGAAAGTCGAGGTTGTGCTGCTTCGCTCTGCATTTTGTAAGGATAAAAACCCACTCTTGCTTACTCATGGAAGTTTCTCCTGACTTCTGTAAAAGCAACACCACTGCACAGTGGTGGCTGGGATTGTGCTGAGGCAGCACAGCACCTGTGCACAGTGTTTCACTGTGTAAATACACCGGGGAGCAAATATGCCCGAGGGCAGCACCTTCTCTGCAGAAACTCCATGGAGTTTCGTTCAGGAGGTCAGCAAGGCATTGTCAGACCAAGCCTGCTTCCCCAGTTCTCTCTCCTCATCTCATCCTGGTGCAAAGCGAAAGAAACCCTCGGTGACAGTAAGGATTGCATCAGACCTGAGTGAAGAACCTGCCAAAAGATTCGAACCTGCAGTGGTGGGCTGGCCTCGGTTGGCTGCCAGGGGGCCACCAAGATGCTCTGTCACTCTGCCTCCTCAAGTGGACAGGGGGAAAAAGTCTGAAAAAAGGGTCATGAGTTGAGGTAAGGACAGGGAGACAAGAATCACTGGTCAAAACAGACTTGTCTTGGAGAAATTAGTTTAATTTATTGACTATCAAGCAGATTAATATAATAAGAAATAAGAACAAACCTAAAAAACATAATCCAACGTGGGGTTCTCCGTGGTCTACAGTTTTTTCAAGGCACATTCACTTGCTCTGGAATGGTGTTCTCCATAAGCTGCAGGTGGATGTCCACCATGGACATCCTTGTGGTGAGAAAAACATCATCACTGTGACCTTTTCCATGTGCTGCAGGAGAATCTCTGCTCCAGTGCCTGGAGCACCTCCTTTCCCCTTCACTGTCCTTGGTGTCTGCAGGGTTCTCTCTCTCACATATTCTCACTCCTCTCTCCCAACTGCTTTTACACAGCATTTCTTACTCTTCCACAGTTATGTTATTCAAGAGGTACTACTGCCTTCATTGATGAGCACAGCTTTGTAGAGCAGCAGGTCCATCTTGGAGCTCTAACAAAAAAAAACAATCAAACAAACAACAAAACCCAACACTCCCCACTCACAAAAAAAAAAAAATCCACAAAAAAAAATTCTAGTCCTATTAATTGCAGAGTGAAAAAAGACTGAAAATCAAATTTCAGATGATATGAAAAGAAGCAACGAGTGACATTAAGCTATACATGTTAGCTGATGATCTTCTCCAAAATCTTCAAAGTTCCACTCTGTCATCCGATTTGTCTTCTTGTAATTTCTACATTGCCCACAGATGATTACAAAAAGAAATAAGTTGTCAAAAGAAAATGGGCTCAGGATATTGAGAGGCCATAAAGGAAAGAAAAATGTTTGAGACTTTAAATTTCTGCTTTAGATATGATTATTCAAGATCTTCCACTAAATCAGGACAATTACACCTCTCCCTCTAAAAAAACCCCCAAAACCTCCAACTCACAGACTGATCGAATATCTTAGGAAAAGACAGATGGTGTTCTCTGCTGTTGCAGTTAATAATAGGCTGTCAAGACTAAAAACAGTAAACAGCTCCAGCATTGAGGCCAGCAGGATTTCTTCTAAACCTCTGGATGCAAAACAAGTGTGTCAGGACAAGTGCCCTCCTTTCTTTCACTGGGCTGCTCCCCAGCTGCTGCCTGTTGGGGTGTCTCCTCTTCCCCTGATTCACATGGAGAGAAGATGTGACCCTTAACACCATTTTACTCCTGTTGAGCTTTTTTGGAACATGAATGCAAAGAAGCTTATCA
This sequence comes from Neodrepanis coruscans, assembly GCA_013400695.1. NCBI lineage: Eukaryota > Metazoa > Chordata > Aves > Passeriformes > Philepittidae > Neodrepanis > Neodrepanis coruscans. The sequence continues at coordinate 5,070 of VYZS01059929.1, forward strand.
TTCCAGATCAGGAAAATTGCCTGGTTTTACCTCCGTCACTCAGAAAGCCCTTAAGTCACAGATTAGTGTCGTGGCTCAAGGCAATGTAGTGGGTGTTTTTGGTGTCCACAGCTTAAGTAGGGGTGCAAACCTCTTATTTTACAGTGGTCATGGTCAACAGCACAAGGCCACCCTGATATGCATATGTGACATTTTGGTCAGCTCAAGAGCAAAGACAACAAGCTCCAAAGAAATGCCAAAGAGCTAAAAAATGCTGATATGGTGCTTCTCCTTTCCACAACCAGGACTCACTGCTCCAAAGCCTCCATGGAGACATGGTCTTTGGCATGTCCAGCTCTTAATTCACTGAAAAATCCAGCGGACTGTTTGGACAGAGCAAAGATTTAAGGTGAGGGAAATAAATTTTGTATTCTTTTTGTTTGTCTTCTGGAAATTGCAGGTGTGGCCCCTATCTTTTACCTGTGTTACCTGTATAGGTTTACACCTCTCCAGCTGTGTGCTGCCACATTAGGAACACAAAGCCCAGTGGAAGGCATCTTTCTGTCCAGCCTTGGAGAACTGAGCTATGATGAAACATGTGAAACCAATAAGTTGCTGCAATATAAACCAGACTAGGTTTACAGGGCTGAAAAGCTTTAGATTAAAAGTTTTTGAGAGCAGCATATTTCTCTTTGCTCAGGGACATAAAAGTGCTTGTCCTGGTGATACTGTGACATTGTTTTGGACTTTCAGGTAACGCTGATATAAAGGTAATAGGTAGTTTTCATTCTAGGTCTGTCTTGTTCAAACAAATTGTTAGACATGGGGAAAAAATATATAAAAAAAACAAAAACAAAAAAGAAAACATAAACCCCATTGTAAATCTGGAGGGCTGTGTTGAAGTAAGGCAAGGATGAAACAGCTCTGTCAGAGCAGAAAGTTCTTTTTTCCTTTTGTTTTTCAGCTCAAGTTCAACCAATACCCTTCTTTTGAGGCTCCCACAGACCAAACCACATCTCCCTTTCCTCCTAGGCTGTGGGCAGAGCTTCCCAACCACACAACTAGAAGAAAGGATGAGACAATCTGCTCCACCTCAGCCAAAGAAGAAGAGTCTGCAGACAGAGCAGCTTTCCTGCAGAGCAGCTCCCTGTGTCCCTGTACTTCCTTTCTGCTACACTTCTATTTCAGTATTTTGGTGCTAATTTAATTTCAAACAATAACAGAATAAAAAGTGGCACTTTGAATGTACAATGAAAAAAACCCAAACCAACCGAACAAGATGCTTACAATGGACAAATCCAATGTCAGTATTAAGAATCTCTGTGTGTGGAGGTTCCTACCTTTTTGATGCAGATTTCTTCCAATTGAAAATAGTTCAAATACATGAAGGTTGGTCTTCTTTTGCCGTTCAGGTGACAGAACTATGTCTCCTATATACAGGTTAGAGTCTCTTCCTCTGATATTTGAAGTTACCACTGTCTCATAACCCTCCTGATTAATGTAGTAGCTTACTAGCAAAGTCTTATCACAGAATCATTAAGATTGAGAAAGGCCTCTGAGATCATGGAGTCCAACTTTTGACCAGTTACCCCCTTTTCAACCAGGCCATAGCACATCCAGTCATTTCTTGAGCATCTTCAGGCATGGTGACTCCACCACCTCCCTGGGCAGTGCATTCCAATGCACAACCCTTTCCATGAAGCAATTCCTCCTGATGTTCAGCCTGCTGTCTTCCCTGGTACATTCCATGGGATGGTGGAGATGCCCCATTTCTGTGCTCAAGCAAAGCAGGAGACACACAACACCCATCCACCAGCAGCACACAGAGCTCCATTTAAAATCTGCTTCAAGCCAGGTATCAAAAAATGTAAGAGGACAAATGTTTCTCATGCTGTCCAAGTTGGTCTCAGCAGCCTCCTCAACACAACAACTTGGTGTGAGAGAAATAATTATACTACCCAATGTGGAAAGGTGTGGAAAGGCCAGGCAAGGCCAGGCAAAGCCAGGCAAGGCAAAGCCAGGCAAGGCAAAGCCAGGCAAGGCAAGGCAAGGCAAGGGAAGGCAAGGCAGGTCAAGGTAGAAAATGGAAGGTGGGGAGAGGACTGTGTACAGTCACACAGAGGGATATGTAGGACAGCCCCAGTGCTCACCAGCCCTTGCCCAGGAACCTTGATTTATATCTTGAGGGCCACCAGTTGCAGAGATGGTTGATCTGCACCATCTTCTGTGCCAAGAGCTGTGTAAGTGCTCAAGAAATGGGAGGTCTTTCTGCAAGACACAAAGCCTCTTCAGCTGCCAACTATAGCACTTGGACACCAAGGCAAATTATGGAAATGCCTGCCTGTGCTCAGCTTCATTGGCAAACTTCTTTACCAGAGGAAGATGAACCTTGGGAATTCACCTTGTAAAATGCCCAAAGGTTGCTGACTGATTAATTCAAATTTATGTTTTTTCAATCAGTCCAATTACTAGCAGAGGAATACATGAGCAGATGCTCAAAGAGTTAAACATCCTGAGATCCATGGGCTTGGTAGGCAGCTTGAGCAGAAGTGAGTTGCCTCTCCAAACAGTTTTCCTAAGATCTTATGGCCCACGGGACAAAGAAGGAGTGACCATGGTCAGGGCAGTGATGCAGGCTGGGCAGGATGGAATAAAGAGTTGGAGGCTGGGAGGCTGATGCTTTTTCCAGCTGTCAAGAGAGGAGAGGTGAGCACTGGGAAATGTGGTAACTCCCAGTGTTAGAAAGCCAGGACCTGCCACCCAGGCAGCACAGGCTGATCTGAGGTTTGAGTCTGGAGCTGAGGGATTGCTTGATTCCTGAAAAAGAAGGTCCCACACAGATGCCAAAAGCCATGGGTGAGGTGGTGGCACATGACATGAAAATGGCAGCAAAGGAAAGGGAGCAACAAACCAAAGGGGCCAGGGATTAAAGCTAAGCACGATGGAGATTCACAGTGTCTAAGTCACAATTTTAACATTTGTGTTATTATTTTGTAAATCTCAGACAGCAAGCCTTGACCCACAGTTTCTGCTCCCAGCCCCATATGAACACTGGAGTGAGAGGCTCAGAGAGCAGGGCTGTCCTGGTTCTTCCTCTGATCCCTGGATGCTGCTTCTGTGGCTCTGGACTGTGTGAGGAGGCCGGGTAGTGGAGGAGGTCACAGTGTGGTGGTGGATGGAGCCGAGCCAGGGTGAGCCCAGGGGAGGCAAAGGCAGAGGCATGGGGTGAGGTGAGAAAGGATGCCAGGTGATGGGTCTGGTGATAAACACAAGACCCAGCCCTGCACTGTTAACACTTCTTTATTCCAGAGAGGGGCAGGGAAAATTGCTCCAGGGAAACCTCTCTTCCATATGAGATTTCCTCCTACCATTTCTCCATGACCCTGTCCTGTGCTAACATCATCTGTACAGGTAGAAGAGGAAAGGAAAGACACACAGGAAAGCTTTTAAACCAACCAGAGAAAAACTGGTGGAGTTCAGTAAGTGCCTTCTAATTTTGGTCCTTTAGAAAAACAGATCCAAGGGATGTGTTGCCTTTCAAAAGCCACGAGTTTCAGCCTAACTTTGGTCTCACTGAAGCCAGCAGGAATTTTACTCCTGATTACCAATGGGAACAGAATAAAGTCAGTACTGAGCAAACCCCACCTTCACAGAACAGTATTGTTCCTTCCCTCCAGAGCTGAGAAGAGGCATGTTTCCAATGATCAGCAAGAAAGCCTGTATTTAATGTCAGCTGAAGGGGGAAAGTGTTAGAAACCTCTTAGACACCCTGGGATGTGGCACCGAAAAAGGAGGTTGTGCTGAGCCAGGGATGAAAAGATAAACCAGGCAATGGCAACATTCACAGGAACTCTTACAAAGAAAGATAGAAGGAGGAAAAGGGAAAGAGAAAAGCTTTGGGAACAAAAGGATGGACTCTGCTCCTACCCAAGCTGAAATAAATGCTGCTGTAGTCCATGATAACTGAGTATATCTCCCTCGGAGTAAATTTAGGGAGAACAGGAACAATTGCCTTTTTTTGTTTATCACAGGTGAATGTATTTATATACCTGGTGGGTGTATAAATCTGGGCAGCACAGATCTGGGTGTAGCAAACAAGGAAACAGAAAATAAAACCCCAGAAATGCCCATTACCAAACCAAAAGGATGACATCAGTAAGACCAAATTGTATACACCCTAAAACAACAGTGACACTCACTGTCTGACTTCACCTCTGCTGCTATAAGGTATCCACAGCCATCTTCCTTTAGATCGTTACTCCAATACTAACACTGAACAGTAATTAAATGAAATAAAATCCGGAGAAGAAAATGCATTACTTGTCTCTTTCTTTTATATTTGTAGTGGTGAATAGACCTCTAGTGGCAACAGCAAAAATATCTGATCAAGTACAAGTAACTTCTTGGGTAACAAAATACAGTGTAAATAAAAAACATATGAACAAAGTCTAAAATGAGGAGGTCCTAAAAGTTCCTAAAATGAGGAACCTTAAGTAATCAAACATAATATTTTTGCTTGTGAATAGCAATGTCATAATAATCTCTATGCGCTATTAACTGTGCAATAGTCTTTGTTGGTTTTGCCAGAGTAAATAATAGTATTAGCTGTGAAAAACAGTAAAAAGATTCCTCCTGATGGTTGCAATTAATTTTGAATGATTTTAAAATTAAATCATTCCTCAGAATTTTTTGTGCATGTGCAATTGCATTGAGATTAGGTTTTTTTCTTGAAGTTGTAATTTTTACCTCTGAAATAAGAAAGAGTCTGAAACAGTGCAGAAGAATCAGGTGAGGACTTAAGTCATGTTCAGGACAGTGGGATAGCATCACAGAGTTGCCCAAACAAAAGGTTTTGTGTGTCTTACAAACTCGTATGAATGAAGTGGGGAAAGGTTAAGCTAGGAATCTAGGATAAAAGGCTTTTACCTCCAACTGGTTCTTCTTGCCTATCACTGCAGTTACAAAAATGTTTCTCTTTAGGAATGGGATTGTCCCATGAATTCATCTCATTTATGCCGCTTTGAAGAAAGGCAGTTTCTGTGTCCTTTCTGAAAGAAAATCAAAAATTAAAATTCTAAATCCTCTACATTTTCAATAGGTCATTATGTTTACAAGAGACTAAATTAGGTTTGAAAATGACGGTGAAGGAACTGACATTTTCTTTTTAAACCTCCAATTATCAAAAGCCCCCATCGTGCAACTGCAGAAGAAATACAAGTATTAAAAAAGCATTGTTATAGCAAGGGCTTTTGGAGACTCAAAAGGGAAGGCAGAATGAAAAGTAAAACTGAAGAAAAGATGGAGGAAGATAACAATGGAAATGTAAATACAACTACATATACACATACTCTAAATTGAAGTATTCACTTGTGCTAAGTTGGCGGTATGCCAAGTCATATTATCTGTCACTAATATGTATCATAGACTTCTGTTTTGTTTAAAAATGACATTTGAGGTTCAGATTACAAACTGACTCACACCTATTACCAGTGAAATTCTTGTGCCCAGGACTCTCTGACTCATTATGTGCTGGTGTCTTCACAAGGGTCTTGAACTCCCCACCCTTCTTGTTAATGGCACTGGAGGAGCAAGGTGGACTAAGGGGAAAGCAGGTCCCCAGGACATTGTGGACCAGTGCTATTAGTTCTGTTCTTCTGGCTGGAGACACAAGCAGTCAGTCTACAGTTTCATTTTAGAGAGGCCAAGTTGCCTTTGCAACTAGAAACAGCTAGAACTCTCTCTCCTTAGCTTTTTCCTCCTAAAAGAATAAATCCAGGCAGTGTATCTTTACTTCCTTGCCCTTCAAAATCTCTGTACCTTCCTTTTTTTATGTTTTCTGCTGGTAGTTAATATCATACTTGTCATCCTTGCTGATGTCTTCTTCCAGGCAATATTCTGGTGGCAGAGCAGGCAGTACAAAGAAAAGGCAGCTGAACTCCAGCTGCAGTACATGCTGGCCTTCTCTTCATCTTGGCTTTTCCTGGTTTTTGCCCCTTTTCACTACTCTCACAGCAGGAAGGGGTGGGAGTGCAGCATGGGGCTGCCACATTTATGGCTCCTGAGGGATAGAGAGGTCTCTCTGCAGATGAAGAACTGCCTGTGAGACAGAGTTCCACATCTTCCTGCTCCTTGTTGAGGGCCTATTCAGGGAGGAGGCAGCTGCACTCATGGGGTGGCTGGGGCTCTGCCAACAGAGATGACCCCTTTTATTCTCTGTCCCTCTCTGCACTTCTGTCCATCTGGGGCAGCTCACAGAGCCTGCCTGGCCATGTGGCCAGGACTGGCACTTAGTTGGACTGTATTCCAGTTTTTCCTGAGTCTGTGCTTTATGGTTGGTTTCCTGCCTTGCTTACTACTCAAGTTATTGCAGCAACAGTTATTTTTGAGCACATTTATTTGGTTATCTGCTGGTGGATTACTGAAAGGGAAATAGTAGCATATTCAGGCTTAACTTCAGGTAAAAACTCACCCTTTGGCCTCAAGGGAGCTGCAGCACATACCTAGCTATGAGTCTGAAGGCTGCTGTTTCTTATCTTATTTCTGTCTGTATCACTATTGATTAAACGATAGAGTGAAGTGGCACAAATGGTCCTTGAATGGAGAACTTGGCCTCATCATTCTGGGTCCAAGCAAAGTGCTCGCCTTCCCTGAATAAGCACGGGACAGAGGTGTGGGTGACTGCTCTAGAGAGATGGATTTTGCCCTAAAAGCACTTCACAGAGTTGAGTTTTGAGCCCAGATCCAGGTGTCCTGACATAGAGCTGGCAGCTGCCAGCTTCTCCTTTTACAAAATGAAGAGAACAAACCAGCTTGATGGAAACAGCAGAATGAGAATAGACATTGTTCAATGTCTTTCAGTAAGTTTTTTCACAGATAGGAGAGCAAACCTCCCACTTCACTCTCAACCTCATGCAAAGTGGGAATGCCATAATGCTCTGGGAGAAAGTGGGGGCACAAGGGGAGACCCCAGCTCCAGTAGGTCAGAGCAGATTAAAATGAAACTCACTACGAAAGACCTTTTTTTAGGAGGAAGAGAGAAAGATTAAACAACAGGAAGCCTACTTTTGATTCACTACTGCCAGAACATCACACTGTGTTTTCTAGTATCAAAGTGATGTCTGTTACCAAAACTCTTTCTGTTTATGCATGTGCTTTTAAAACTCAAGCCTCAGCTGAAAATAAATGTTTTCATTCAAACCTAAGGATTTGATTGTCTCTAAATGAGGGGGATTTTCCCATTGCTTTTTATTTTATAAGGGAACACTCAACGAAAACAACAACAACAACAACAACANCAGGAAGCCTACTTTTGATTCACTACTGCCAGAACATCACACTGTGTTTTCTAGTATCAAAGTGATGTCTGTTACCAAAACTCTTTCTGTTTATGCATGTGCTTTTAAAACTCAAGCCTCAGCTGAAAATAAATGTTTTCATTCAAACCTAAGGATTTGATTGTCTCTAAATGAGGGGGATTTTCCCATTGCTTTTTATTTTATAAGGGAACACTCAACGAAAACAACAACAACAACGCTTTAAAAATTTTCATATGGCCAGAAGAACTAAATTAAGTGTAAAGACCCATTTTTTACAAATTTCCAGGCTTAATAATCTCTAGTATATGTAAGATACTGCAGATTTTGGCATCTCTTGTCCTCTCCCTATCTTTAATCACACAGCTTATTGGTATATGCTAAAATATACATAGAAGAGCTGCAAATTCAAAAGTGATGTAGGAGGGTAAGTCCCACTGAATGCCAATGTCAGCTGAGGAACCAAAGCCTTCTGTAATATTCTTAAACCTCAGTTTAGATCTGCAACTTCTTGATTAAATGTTATTTGTAAACCTTATGTGGCCCCCTCTACTTCAGAAAAGTAGTTGCAACAAAATGAGAAAATAACCCCTGCTTTTCATTTCATGCTTTCTGTCTGGCAATACATTTATTGCACAGTGCACGTCAAACATCACTGTGGGGGTGGCATTGTCACATACATCACCATATGTATTCCAATACCCAAATCAGGTTTCTGAGGCCTATCCTGGCTTCCAGCTTCTTCAGATGTGTTATAATAAATAACCAAAGAGGTTGCCATTTTCCTTACAGGAGACACCCTTTTTTTTTTGTATTTGTTTGCTGATAAAAGTTTGCTAAACCCTCTAGTGTTGATAAGCTATTAAAGGACATGTTTGCACTGTAATAATAATTAAAATATCACCAATGGGAATCTGGCCCTGTGTGAACAAATCCTTGTATGACAATTAATGTACTAGTGAGATTTGCTCCTAGAAACAATTAAGATATAATTGGATGAGTTGATCCAGAAAGCATATGGTTTATTTATAAAAAGGCAGAGGTGGAAGAAGCAGCTACTTTCAAAACTGCACAAATTAGAGCACAAGAATAGGCTACATTGTTGCACTCTAATTAATTGAACTGCTTAACATCTATATTTAATTTAGCTGTTATCACAGGGAGGAAAATTGCCTAATCATATGATTTCACAGTCTCATTTTCACCTTCATGACTCCTTACGTGGACAGATGATGTCACTCTCAAATAAATAGCAAAGCAACCCTTCCTTTGTTGTATGCAGCAATATCACCACTGCCTCCCTTCTCCTTGTGGCTTTGTTTAATGGGGTCATCTTCTCCTGTCTGTGAAATAAGTTAATGCAAGTTAGAGCTCATCACGTGGTTACAGGGGTATGGTTTGGCAGCACAGAAGGGAGCTAGAGCTCTTGGAGATAACTCAAAAGATGCCTGGGGGACAGCCAGCTACTAGATTACACACTAAGCCTTCCTCCTCTCTGCCTGGCCAAAAGTTGTCTCCAAAAAGCTGACAGTAAGAATAGCCTGGGGATTAACCTGCTCTTCTGGGAGAGAACTCACTTCATCTCATTTTCTATGCTACAGGCATCCCTCCTGACCAAGGGATGGATTCACTGATTGCCTCCTGGACTGTCTGCTGACTGTAAAATGACAAGGAAGTCCAAAGTTAGGTTAATATATCTGTTTCATCAAGGTCCATTACATATTTTTCTTATTTATGAAGGAGAAGGCAAAGCACTTCCTTCTTCCCAACAGTTTCCGAGATCTAAAAAATAAAATAGAAAGAAAGCTCATAATATGCATCAACTCTGCTACAAAAAACACAAGTAAGAATACAGGTAAGGGGTCCAAGATGCTTTAGATAATTCATGTGAGGATTGAGTATATCCTGGAAGAATGTAGAGGAAGTCCAAGGAAAACACCTCTAGTTCCAAAGTGGGAACAGACATCATGCAGAGACAGTACTAAAACATGGCTGTGGAGTGAAAAACGCTGGTCTTAAAAACCTCCCAGACTTCTTCCAACCTCTGCTTGGTCCTCTTGAAATTAAGAGCAGTCTTTTCTTTTGTGCTTGGTGATTACCCAAAATAGGGCAAACCATTAAATACTCTAAAACCTGCTCTTGCAAGAGAACCAGCAGCCAAAGAACAAACACCCCAAATCCCACAGTAAATAATGGTCTGAAAATGAGAGGTGGCATTCTCTGAGAAGAACAAGGTGAGCTCACAACACCTGGGAAAATCTTTGTGTCCATATTAACCGGATTCAAAGAAATTCCCTCCTCCTTGAGGTCCTCTCCAATGCAGTGGATCTGATCAGAGCAAGTTTAGTGGCCTCCACTCCTGTCAGCGTGGACTGGTTTGTGTCAAGAGTGCATTGGGCTGGAAACTACTGGAAGATGCAAGCTACACTGAGGCTGTGCTGATTTTGGCTGGCTGGTGNAAATATCACACATGCCATTTTAGATTGGCAGGGTAAGCTCTCTTTACAACTTGGTATGTCCTTTAAAAAAGGTGATATAAAACACAGGTATCACATCTGAAGAAGTTCTGAACTTGAGTAAACTATTTCAAGACCTGAAAAAGTCGGAGGTTTCTTATATAACAAAGCAGCAGCTAAAAGAATCAGTAATAAATAGGTGTCTAAGGCCATATCTTTGGCTGGTAGAACATGCAGACACATCCATTATCACCTTTTCTCTTTTTATACGAGCTCTTCCACCTCTGGCTGCTGCAATAAGAATAGATTCAAGAATCAAAGGAATTCATGGGAGCAGTGGGGAACATAATGCCCTGTATTATGCATATGAAATACTCATGGTAACAGATAGTCCTGGGCAGCCTGTGTAAGTATTGGTGAGTGTTACAGGAAGTTTTGGATCACTGTCAAGTAGTAAAAGAAAATGAAGGAATAATACTATTAAAGTTTTGTCCCTTTTCAATGCTGAGTGAGTCACTGTACTCTGGCAGTCTGTGAAAGTCACATTCCTGGTTATATTGCTTGGTGAAGAAGAGATTCCTAATGTCTTCAGCCAAGTTTGGTGAGACCCAAAGCCAGTGTGAAAACTCAGCCATAAAACAGGTCTGAGTCTAAACTCTGTCTTCTTTCTTTGTATATCTCTAATGTGATGCACTTCTGAAATTTCATTTTCCTTCATGAGGCAAAACAGAGACTTCTTTGTGTGCTTCCTTTTAAGGACATACTTTTCAGTGGAACAGAGATTACCTTAGGAGAACAAAAACTCAATTTGTAATAATATTCAGGTGAAGACTGTGTTAACCATTTTTTATTCAATGTTTTTATTGATTTGAGGGACTTGAAAGTATACTCATTAGTTTATAGGTGGTAAGTGAGAGAGCCTGTGGGCTTTGAAAAACAGGCTGAGAATTCAATCTGGTCTTGACAAAATGGCAAATTAACCTGGAAAATGGATTAAGAAAGTAACTTAATTGTCTTTAAAAAAATTAAATAAGTTGTACAAACACACTATGAAAATATCTGGGGCTATAGTCAATCACAAATTAAATGTAAGCCAAGAGTGATATCAACAATGTATGTCTGAATACATGAATACAACTGTTATGTCTAACACACCTCTGCTTCTTCATACTGCTAAGACTTTACATGTATTTACATATTTGTTTATTTTGGGGCATCAAATTTCAAGAGAAATGTGAGTCTATTGCAGCAAATGTAGAGGGGAGTGCCGGTGTGAAA
>VYZS01059932.1:7777-20643 GCA_013400695.1 Neodrepanis coruscans
TATAAATGAAGGAAAAGCAATACTATATTTACTGAATTTTAATCTTCATGGGATTTGTCCATTACATTTTGCTGTATTAGAGAAAGCAGGTAATTTAGTAATTTAAAGTTTAAATAAATAAATAAATAAATAAAAGCACATTGCCTCTGCTAAAATGCAAATGCACCTCTTTGCTGTTATTCAGTCTTTAAAGGAAATGCACAATAGGTTTTAGTATTACACTGATTTATTCACCTGATAAGGATGATAAGAATCATAACGATAAGGATTTGTGCTTTTGACCTCGGTAGACATTTTGAGTCATTGTATAAACTTAAGATGTCTCATTATATAAACTCTAAATATAGTGCCTGCTTGCACATCACCATGTTATTTAGTAAAATAACTGACTGGTTATCCTTCCTAAAGGATAGAAGATTACCGGTATTTTTCAGATTTGGACAATGACTGGCTTATTAGATTTTCCTGACTGAAACTTTTTCTTCATTTATAATTTAATCAATTTTTCTTCCCTTCACATGTGTTTTGCCCCTCTATTCTTTCACACGCAGCTTCTTTAAGATGTTTTGAGTAACTGTTTCAATAGAAACTTTTTATAAATTCATATAGTTTTTTAAGACTATATTTTCATTGCAAATGCTTTAGATTATGGTTCTAGGTCAATAATACTACAAATAAAAGTATTTTATAGAGTTTAGTTTAGATCACAATCAGCTTAACACTTGACACATGATAAAACACTCAATACACCAATACCTAGGATACAGATATATAAAATTCTTTTTGTCTTGTAACACTCACTTAGTACATAAAGCAACAACAAACAGTAGTATTTTCCTGATCTTGGATTAAGGTTCTATCTGTTAAGAAAGTGCCACTGTGATAAAAGTTATATGTTAGCATAACTGAAGGTTTTGTATAGGAGACCTGAACAACATGCAGATTTGATGGCCATATCTGTTTTCAGCTGGGTCTCCCCACAGTATACTCCCAACACAGCAAAACGTATGTATTGCAGGGAACCTGGTCTCCCAGTTTTTGGAATGCAGATGGTCTGCAAGACTTTTCTTTCCAGTCCTGTGGAAACTTGGCCTGAGGTCCTAACACCATGTATTCAATCAGATATCAAATATCTGGGTCTGTTGTTTGGTTTTTTTACATTGCTAAAATTTACTCAATTCAACTTGAGTGAGAAAGTACAATGCATTAAGTCTGTATGTTTACTCTGATGCATTCTGTGAGATGAGGCATCAGGGGGTTTTGTTTCCATACCAATAACTTAGACTTAAAGTCCCAAATTTCTTTTCTTACTAAGACAAAACTTGCATTTAGCCAAAATAGCCTTTGCATTAATAAACATTTATGTCTATTGTTCATGTGAAATGTGTGCAGTACTTGGAAAAGTAATTAAAAAAATTCGCAAATTGTTGGTTTAATTAGCTGATAATATTTTATAGAAAGAAGATAAAAGTCAATCCCATTTATTTCTCATATCTCATCAAAATACCCTGCGTAGAGACTTCAGGCATGCCCTAAAGTTCGAAATAGGGCTCTCAGGTTAGATCTAGGAAAAAACTTCCAATTTATGGCTTTTAGTAAGCTCTGCATTTGGTTTAAGTTTAGAGCTTGTTAATTCATACAAAAACTGACTGACATGTTAAAGCATAAGAAAAACAGTTAAAACTAAATCTTTCATGAAAAGCACCATTTTAGCTATGATTTTCCTATACTATCATAAGCAGGAGCAAATTTGGTTTGTTTGGGGTTTTTTTCCCTGAATTTGGAAAGAAGTTACAGTCTAGTACAAATAATAAATTACTGTCATAAGCTACTAGAAAAGAATGCTGCTGTTTGTGCATACCTTAATTTGCAGTGGTGCTTGCATATTCAAACATCAAAAGAGTACTTCATGGTAGCACTTGTGCCTTCAGAGAGTATGCAAGGCAGCAGAAACCACAAGCTGAATGAAAAGTGGCTGAAGAAATATGCTTGAATTTAGTCTTTTAATTTTTTTTTGCCCATGGGTTGAAGTAATCTGTAAATTAGGAAAAGACAGAATACCTTGCACAACTACATGTTCATTTATAAAGGTCAGCTTCTCTGACAGGATCTTCAAAAAGAATCTACAGTGTAAGAACAATTGATGAGAGGGAAAATGAAAAAAAAACAAGGCTGTGCATCGCCATAAGCAATGCATGATTTTAAGCTTCTTAGTTGTAAATAAACAGACATGATCTTGCAACCTCTGTCATCTTCATTATAGTACTATAAACAACTGCCAGATCACAACACCCCAGAAACAAGACTTTTTATTTAGGATTTGCAAGCTGTCAGTCTTATTAAAAATCACAGCTGTGCACTGGTTTTTTTTCTTCAGGCCTAACAACTTATCATTGTCCTAACAAAAATGCAGGAACATTCAGTTTGTAAGTGGCAAAGTGAGTGTTTAAAAAGTAAACACTTTATGAAACACTAATGTGGGGAACATTCTTCCAGCAGGGACAAAAAAAATTGTTTTAAACTAATGCAAGTTTGGGATGTAGTGATTTGTGCAAGTAGGCTGAAGTGTAGGATTGGTACCAAAGAACAGGTTAAATATCCATGTCTCAGGCTTTTGTCTTCAGTGTTCAAGAGAAGCAGATAGGTTTTAAATCATATATGACCATGGTTTTATATCAAGTGACCTTCCTAGGGATAAGTCAGGACAATATCAACCTCAGCATGTTGTGACTGGCTTCAACTGACTAGAGGAAAAAAAAAGCACAGTATTTTTAGGAGGCCTCAGTCACACAGTAAGTGAAAGCTTTGCTTCCTGATAAAACACAAACAGCTCTTCCTAGGACTCTAAATCCATCTCTTTTAAATGTTAATTTACAGTAATTTTTCTTAATATAGGGCTATAATGGCGACTGTAACTATGGCTTCATGTTTCAGTGAATACCAGCTTTATTTTGTTCCATATTCAATCTCTCTGATGCTTTATTATGCACATTCACAGAAGTAAATTTTTGTTTGTTATTTCAGTTTTATAAGTTACCAAGCCTGAACACAGAGAAATTAAGCTGTTAACTCTATTATGATGCAGTTTAGATTTGAGAAAGAAAAGAGAGGAAAGTAAAATAGGCCAAAAATCACAAAAAAAACCCCCTAACGACAAGCATTAGGCGGCTGACTGTAGCTCAAAGAATGAACATTTGCAACACAATAGAAATGAAAGGAAGCCCTATAGAGGCCTTGGCTTTAGGAAAAAAAAAAAAAAAGAGTATTTACAGAAGGAATTAAGTGTTCTGAAGAACTTCTGGGACAAAATAAAGAAGAACACTGACTGCAAAGCTTTGTCAGATTCAGAGATGTATTCCAATGAGTATTCATATTGAATGCTTGGGGAAAGACCTTATCAAGATGTTCAGCCAGAACAGGTGGGGATGAGCCAAGCACGAGTAGCCTGTGGAAGAATGCACCTGAGAAATTTAGTAGAAGAAAGTGGAGCACAGAGCTGGTATGTGGTCATCCCTCGTTGACAAGAGCCTGTCAGACATTAACTGGGACATACAACCTGTAAGTGAGTCTTTCAGAACTGGAATTGCCATGAGAGAATCAGGTTGCTTCCCCACTGACAGAGTAAAGAGGCTGCACATGAAATCACAGTGAGGCAACTCAGTACTGCTAGGCAGCATTGAAACAGATTCTTTCCTTGTTTGAGAGAATGACGTAATTTGTTGTGCAAGTAGAATGGCTTTGAACACAGTCACTTTTAAAACAATCTGACTACAATTATCCCTTTATAGCTTACTTAAGCAAGAAATAAAATCTTTTAATTAGTCTTCTTACTTTCTGGTTTTCAACTGCAAGAGAAAAACATTTGCAAAATTGGTTTAGATTATGTTGCATTTCACTGTACTTTTAAAATATTACTTTAGGTACTGTTTCTTCTGAAAACTGAGAATCACTTCCCCAACATCATCTGAAATAAATGAGGAGCCAGCGCTAACAGCATTAATTATTTTCTCTTCAAGCACCCTGAATTTTTTCCAAACAGAAAAGTTGCTGCCCAGAGTACTGACAAGATAGGGACGGGTGAATGAGAAGCCTATTATGCTGTCTGCTGAAAGTTTTATTAACTATATTCATTAATAGAGAAGGCAATAAGACATTATTTACATATATTAGAACATAATTGTGTCACTTGAGTTTACTTTTTATTCTGTCTTGTGCTGTCAGGAAGAGGATGCAGAGGATTTGTGAATGTACCACAAATACAGTACCTGATAAAGAAGAAAAGCCCTCAGAAAGTGCATCTCTCTCAATTCTCAACAGAATTTTAGCAGACATTGGGATTTGCTGTTATAATCCACCTCCTATACTTCTGGTAAATGGACTGTTGCAGGAGATACAAGAATATCATCTACTAGCTACCGATGTCATTCAAACATTGCATTCACTTCCATAAAAACCATTTGGTAAAATACTCTCTATTCAGTGCAGTCTCTAAGGTATAAAAGATATGAATATATTGCTCCAATGATTTACAAGCATCATGTATTTCAAAAAGTATGTTGTAAAATAAAATACAATCATCCAACAGCAACAAAAGTCAATGAAGCTCTGTTAGTTTTGCACAAATCTTTCTTCTTTTAGGTCTTGTAATTTGATTTTGGTACATGTTTTAACTTCAGTGATGTCATCTGTTGAACCAGTCGTTGAGGAAGTATTTCAAAGAGCTTTGCACTTGTCCTTTCAAGCACAGAATGAGAAATTGGAGCATTTTTGTGAGCTGTCACCTTTTTTTAAAAAGCTCTACAGTGATTGCTATGTTTTTTCTGGAGACAAATGAAAAATGTCTGGAAAGATGGAGCATAGGCAAGAAGAATTTTATTCAATAGATGAAACTCTTTTTCCTATTCTTATGTCCTCTATACCAACGTGTTGATTAAAACATCTATAAAGCATGCAGTGAAAATCAGTTTAGGCATGTAGGTGAAAGAATAGCACAGAACTGTAGTAACCAGAGTGAGAGGCAGGTCACAATATAATAGCTCATTCTCAGACAAAAAATTTTCACTGTGTAGGTGCAGGATTATATGACTCAAGAACAGGCAGCCACCCTTGCTCTGATAGGTCTTGTGTCAGTAAGAATTTTGAGATATTTTGTCTTTCCAAGCACCTTTCTCAAACCTAATGTTCTCAGACTCAGTATTTATTGCTGAGGATAGGCCATTGACAAAAATATCTGCGCTCATTCTGCAGGAGGAAGAAGGCAACACTTCGCTTTGGCTCTCCATTTTTATGTCATGAAAAAAGCAAAAAGATGATGATTATTATAGAATTTTTTTTTTCTGTTAACTTGGGTGGATGAGTATCTTATCTCATTGTAATGGTTTGGCTTAAAACTGCAGGGNGGGGGAGGTGTAGGTCTGCTTTGCCCAGGGAGTACGGTATAACCTCTAGTCTTTCCCCTCCTCCCTTCTCGAGTGACACGTGGTCGGTGCAGGGGGTGGGGGGGACCGTCTTGTCTGGGGTAGGGTGTAACATATATTCCCTTCCCTCTTCCCTTCTCAGGTTACAGTGTGGGGGGTGTGTGTGTGTGTGTGTCTGTCAGAGGGAGTCCTGGCTGGTCATAATTGGGCAATTACCCCCATTTATTCCCCCATATATCTACCCTTTAATAAATTGTTCCCTTCCCTATCCGTCTCTTGTCCATTGATAAACTTAATATTGTCCAAAACCAGGACACTCATAGAACGCATCCACTGTGCCCGTCCTGGGAACCTGTGACAAGGAAGATGTGCTCCTCATATAATTTCCAAATTGTAAAAATCCAGTGCTATATCAGGCATCCCACATCCTCCAGTGTCTGCACATTCCAAATAGTTTTCAAATCAGAAAATTTCTAGAAGAGGATATGTTTGGATCCCTGCATGCTTTAACTTGGGATACAAGCCAATCCACACTTCAGATCACTGAATGGCCCTGCAGTCATGAGGGGTTACAACTCATCCACATTCTTATCCTCAACAGCAACCTGTCCTATTTTCCCACTAATCTCTCTCGTCAGGAAAACGCATCTCTCATGAACACATTTTAAATGTCCTATAACTAACGGTTACTAAAAAATTAAATGGTGATACCCACAGAAATTTTGCTTAGCAACAGTCGTATAGTTATTTAATTTATCCTCAAACTATATTGAAAAATATCCAAATCTAAACCTGAATTTTTACATTTACTATGCAGCATCTATCCTGGACTACTTATGAACCTGGGGTGAAAACGAAAGTAAAACTGGTCCTTTTCCCTACTGTGCAAGGGGGCCGACGGCATGCCTGGAGCCGGCGGTGGGGGGCTGCGGGCGGCGCCGGTGCCCGCCCCCACATGGTTTCAGTAGCCGCTTTACCCTGTTGTGTCCGCGCATGGCGGCGGCGGGGGGAGCAGCAGCAGCACAGCACAGCGCAGCTCAGCTCGACAGGGTGCGCAGTGACCCCGCGGTGGAGGCCCCCTCCCCTCCGGCGGTGGTGGCCACGGCAGTGGTGTCAGCAGTGGCCATGGCGGCACAGCACGGCATGGCACGGCTCAGCCTGGCAGGCGCGCTGCGGCGGCGTGCGGTACCTTCTGGGAGAGATAGTGCGGCTACCGCGGTTGGTCGCCGGGCCGCCCCGCCCACCGCTTCCCCGTCGCCCATTCCGTGGCCACGCGGTGGCAGTGGCAGGGTGGCAGCACCGGCACCCATGTGCTGGAGTGCGGCGGGGTTGGGCCGAGCCGTTGGCAGCTGCCACGGTGGCCTCGAGAGGCAACAGCCTGGCAGCGGCAACAGCCCAGCAGCAGCAGCCGCGTGACACTGGTGGCGGCCGCCATTATAGGAAATGTCCTCCCAGTGCGCGTGTCATTTCCAGACGGCCGCGGCCTTTCCCATGAATGACTGCGCAAACGGGGCGGGCCCCGGGGTGCCGACCATTCGCAGGAAAGGCCGGCCCCTAGGGGTCATCTATGCATGCACAGATNTGGCGTCTCTTTGGGAGCCCAAGAGAGAGACCAGCACTATTCCAGAGCGTTCTCACCCCAACACGGGCCCTGGGAAGTTTAATTTGTCTGTTTTGTTGAACTTTATTGTCGGATTTTCAGTGTGTGTGTGAAATAAACTGTGATATTTGTGTGTTTTGTTTCTTTTTGGGGGTGTGTGTGACTTCTCTTGGACATCTCTTGTCAGAATCACTAATTTTGTGGTAAAACCACGACAGAACCTTACTAAAAGCTTTTAGTAAATGAGCAAAAAAACTCAGTGCTATTTGAAAAGCTTTATTTAACTTCTCTAGGCTTTCTGATTAACATGGAAACACGGTGTATATTTACTATTTTGACAAAGACAATGCAGCACAGAGAGATAGAACTTTGCATTGATTTCCTCTGAAAAAGCAAGAGTATTTAATAAAATAATAGCTGTGATACTCACACAATATTGCTAGCATAAAAGTATTAATTCCTTCCAATCTCTCTTTCAGCATCTGTAAAGCAAAAAGCTATTGTTATACATTTATCATGAGACATCGTTTTTAGAGGTCTGATGATAGCTAAGAGCTTATCTGTAAAAAACCCCCAGACTTCACAGTTCACTAACTACAGTGCCAATTGCAAAATAAAAGTTTTTTATTCCCACACAACACCCACATCTTCTTTAATCTTCAGAGTAGTGTCTTCACCATATGCCAAGCTTTTTATATAAATGTCTTCTCAATTGCTTTTCTATTTGTTTTTTTTTTCTGCTTTTGTTTCCTCCCTAATTTAGATTGGTAAATCCTACCCAAGTTTTCTGACGTGATGCTATTTTTCTGACATGTAGAATTCCAAAGAGAATTTTGGTAAATCTTAATAAAGGTGCATTATTGATACTGCGTTTTTCAATTGAGTCATTTAAGGTTTTTATTGTAGATACTTTTCACCACATAGGAAGAATGAAACAGATATGTCTGAGGATTCGTGTAAGAGAAGTTTGGATGACCAGAAACTCTAAGATCCACAAATGGATGTCTGGTGTTAGAAAATGGAATAGTCACAGTCCATTTTCATGATGACAGGGAATTGATTGAAGTGCAAAAAACTTTACAAAATGCTAAAATAAAGCCCCAAAAAATCAAGCACCACATACAAAGGGAAAATTTATGGTGTTGCCTAAACTTTTCAAAGAACATACCAGTCAAAATAACCCACTGATCTTAGAAGTTCAATTATCTAACTAGGACTATTGCAGTGAGTTGTATATAGCACATAATGTTCAGTGAAAAGCTGAATTAATAGCCGTGCTGAAACATATACTGTAACTGCTATAGCCTGATCTGCAGTACTCTCTATGTCAGACAGTCAGGACAGAAAATTCAGAGGTGATACAGCCTTGAAATATTGAAATATTGAATTAAATATTTGAAACTGAAATACTATACTATAGTATAGAGTGTACTGTGTTTTACATATGGTTATCGAGAGATAAATATAATCCATTTACGACATAATTTGATTTCTACCTACAGTAATGAGACAACTGCTATGGGATAAATAAACAAAGGAAGACTGATAAATAAATTTTTGTAGAAATTGATGTTGATTTGCAGCAATTAATACATATTTCCTCTACTAGAATCCTTGACTAAAGAGTGGGAAGAGGTTACAAAAATTAATCAGAAATACGGTAAGGCTTTCACAGGTACTGAAATGCAGATGACTACTGACGCATAGCTGAAACATAGCTGAAACATAGTGAATGTTTCTTGCACCTTGCAGTTTTACTTGATGATTTGGACTTTCAAAATAGACAGATCTGAGCTCAGAAGTCTCTACAAAATTGACTGCCTGGAACTCCATCATCATTTCAGTTGTGTATAATAGGAAACAAAGTAACCTGCTGTTTGGAGCAGGCTTTCAAAGACTGCAGAACATTTCTTCCAGAATTGTTGACAGTGTTTCAGAAAAAAAGAAATGCCAGCAGAAGAACAAAAGAAATTATGATGAGAGCTGTGGTGAAACTGCAAACAGATGGGTTTCTTTTGACATTTAAATTTACCTGACATAAGCACCTGCATGACACAGAAGAATTTTAGTATTCTCTAAATCTATGAATTATTTCGTTGGGAAGTTCGAGAGGAGGAAAATGCTGGGAAGCAAGAACACGTGACATAATTTCTGAAGACTATGTATAAAAACTCTTCTTTATTTTTTTTTTTTATTTATAATGGTCAATACCCAGCTTTTAGTCTTTGGAAGGAAATCTGAAGAAAAAAACTATGCATTCCAAAGTAATAACTCTGGCTTTGTGTTGGTGTAAAACAAGAGCAGAATTTTGTCCTCTGACTTTAGCCATATGGGTGTATCTTAGTTCTTTTAGTCCCAGTAATACAAGGGGTTTGAAACTTTGTGAACTGGTTAAGGGAAAAAAAAAGTTAAATGCAAATGCAAGGGAATGGTTTGCTTTCTTTTATGCTTCTATTGTGTTTCAGAGAAGAAATAAATTTCCTTCCACCAGGAGGGAAATTGCTTTATGACTAAAATGGTATTAGACTATCTCCTATGAATTTTTTGAAAGCATAGAAGAGTAACAGCAAAAAAGAGTGAACAGATACTGCTGTGTGAACAGATTTGAAAATAAATCTTATTTTACAGCATGTATTTTGTAATTTCCAGAGCCAGAAGGAATTGCTAGTTCTTGTGTCTAATGTCAGGCCTTAGATTTTTCTTTAAGAAAATCCTAGTTAATTAAAAATTAATACCAATGAAAACCCAGTCTTGACTTAAAGTATTAACAGTTCTGTAGAACTTGCTGCACTATTTCATAAGTCATTCAATTGGCAATTACCATCATTGCCAAAACTCCCTACTTAATTTCTAGTTTGAATTGATCTAGCTTCAGCTTCCAGGTACTGGACTTCTGTTTCATTTCGTATTTCAGTAAAGCTTTCTGTGCTATCTCTCACAGTATCTTTCCAGCACACAGCTGGATAAATGAATCATATGGTAGGTGAGCAACTGGCTCATGGATTGGCTTCAAATGGTAGCAGTGAATGGGGTGACATCAGACTGGTGACTGATTACTAGCGGGGTTCTGAAGGCCAGTTCTCTTCAACGTCTTCATAAATTACTTGGATGTAGGACTCAAAGGTATCCTAAGTTGGGAGGAGCTGCTGACTCCCTTGTAGGCAAGAAGGCCCTGCAGAGAGACCCAGACAAATTAGAGGACTGGGCAATCACCAACCACATGAAGTTCANTATGAGAGACAGTGTCAAAAGGTTTACTGAAACCCAAAAATTTACAACTGTAAATCAACTGCATGGGTTACCCTGTCATAGAAGGAAATCAAGTTTGATAAGCAGGACATTCCTCTTGTGTCTCCGTGCTGGCTGTGACCGAAGACTGCATTGTCTTTCAGATGTTTTTCAATACTTCTTAGAATAAGCTTTTCCATAACTTCACCAGGCACTGAAGTGAAACTGACAGGCCTATAGTTTCTGGGGTCCTCTTTCTTGCCCTTCTTGAAAACTGGGATAATATTTACCAGCTTCCCTGGTCAGCTGGGATCTCTTTGGATTTCCAAGACCTCTCCAGAATCATTGAGAGAGATTGTGTGATGAGATCAACCAGCTCTTTGAGAATTCTGGGATGAATCTCATCAGGCCCCATAGTTTTCTAGGGATCCAGCTGGAGCAGCAGATCCTGCACAATTTCAAGGTCGACTAGGAGTTGATCATTCTCACAATCAGGGTCCTCCAGCTCAGGGCAGAGACCTCCCTGATCTGTTATCTGTGTTGAAGACAAAGGCAAAAATCTTTGAGCAAAATCTTTATGTCTGTTTTTAGTAGAAGACAGAATAGGAAGCAAATTTTTCAGTAAATAGAGGAATATTAATTTCCAGGGTAATAAAGCAAAAGAAGTGAAGCAGAGCATATTAGCTGGACAAAATACTCATCATTAAAATAGCAAAAGATTTCTTCAAATGGTGTAGATGAGAAATCATGTCATTTATTTTGTGATAAATTATTCTTATGCTTTATTTTTTATTATTTAATAAATAGCATTTGCTTACTGCAAAAGCTTACAAAAGCATCACAATAATAGCAGTTCTGGGCATGCTAAGTGAAAATAATAAAGCGAGGTAGAATTCAAACAATCCTCCTGACTTTTTTTTCAGAATATGGAAGAAGGTCGTATCATCCATCACACAGGCCTACATGATCTTCATATTACATTTTCTATGACACAATTAATTTCTAAGTACACAATAAAAGCAGATGATAATGCGTTTTTAAAGGATGTCCTTGCACACAGGATGTGATTAATACATGATTGTTGGGAATTGTCTATCTCTGTGAATGTTCAAACTGGGGCTTCCTGCAAAAGCTAGTGTAGGCAAGGGAAAAATTGAGAATAATATTACTTGAAGAAGAGTATTTAACTGTAATAGATAGCTAAGTCTGCCTTTGCCTGTATTGATAAAAGTCCCCTGGACTTCAAAGGATCCATACTGTCAAGTTCAAAGTGAATGCTGATATAAATGAGGATTCTCCACATTTCTGTTTCCATATGTGTGTCCATGACAACATAAACATCTGAACTCACTAATAGCTTTCTGATTTTTGAGTAGAAAAATGTTATTTGCAAAGAAACTCTGATCTAGTTTGCCACATTTGTCACTGTGATGCGGAATGCATACTCAGGCTGATATGTATTTGATCATATTATGATACTCAAATCTCTTTCCTAATTTTATCAGAAATAGATGTTTCAGAAAACTACCTGCTTTCTTCATGAAAATGCAAAAAACTGACCAAGGAGTTCCATTACTTACTTCAGGCTTCTCTAAAACTAGATAACTATTGGGAATTCATTCTATCCAGTTCAGTCAGAAATTATTCATGTGTTTTGTATGTTATAATCGAAAGAAGTAGTATTACTATAATGAAGAATAGTATTACAATGATGAAAACTAAAATACAGAGAGCTTTGGATATGTTGTCTGAACCAGAGATGAATGCACAGTTTAAACTATACATATGATATGATATACCACACCGGACATCAAATTTGATATCAGACTATTCTCACATTTTCTATTTAATTCTCATCTGAGGCAACAAATTATTCAGCAGATATAATTATAGCTGGCACTCTAGGGATACATTATTAAGAAAATCTTGTCCCAGGAAAAAGCTGACCTAGGAAAAATATGTGTAAGGGGACATGGAGAACAGTAACCACAACAGCAAGAAGAGTAAGTGTTACTGGGTATAGTAAATACCAAATCTGTCAAACTAAAAATAGCGCTCCAAAGGTTGAGTTTCTGATATGGAATAAACAGAAAAAAAAAAATCTGTTTAGAAAATATTTAGGAGAAATATTATAGATAGCTAAAATTATCCTGTCTTACAATGTCTCAAAATGTGTGTGATAGCTCATATACATTTTAAGTAGCTCTTTGTGGAGCTAGCTGTTCTAGTAAGAAAAGCAATGTGATGTGAAAAGTTTTCTTTTCCATACACATGAGACTCTTATATTTAAAACATTTGAATGAACCTTCAGTACTATGTAACCAGTTTCGCACACTGACCAAGTGAAAAAAGCAGATTATAATATTCTGTGTCTCTCAACAATGGTAAGAACACCAGGCATTTAGAGACTTACATGAATCCATTATTATTAGTAGCAGTAATCATTGTATAAGTTTCACTTTCATGAGAAAATGGACTCAGGAGTATTTCTAACTTGAACTGCATTACCTGCGTTAGGGCGGTACATTCCATTTATGTCAAAGGAAATGCATTACTTCATCCCTTTATCTCTTATTTCTCTTTTACACTGAGAAATGAATCTGTCTTCTAATTAAACAAAT
>VYZS01059933.1:0-42637 GCA_013400695.1 Neodrepanis coruscans
AGGAGAGGAAAAAAGAAAAGTGCATTTTAGAAACTTCAGATGTGTGTTAGAAGCCAAAACATCCCTTCATTTGTATGAACACAAGTCAGCTGCAGCAGGGATAGTGAAAGGCAAACTTCGTCTTAAATGCTTTGATTTAAACATTTAAATGTAATGTTCTTAGTGATGTTTATGAACAAAACCCCATAGTTGTCCTACCAGCTCTGAAGACCTCTCACTGTCTGCCTCTCTCTGTATCTCATAGGTTTTAGATCTCACTGTAACATCAGAGAACATGGTGCAATGCACCTGCTTTGTACCTGGAGCACCATTGTGCTGAAATTTCAGCACCAGCAGAGCAGCCGGGATTTTGTGGTGCTTGATGAACACTAACTCAGACCTCAGCTACTGCCACTGCCCCACCTGGCACCAGGCACAGCCCTGCAAGGGCTGCAGCTCATTTGCAGGGCTGGAGGCCTGTGGCATACATGAGCAGAGCCAGCAAGTGGGACAGGAACGGAGGAAAATCCAGATGGACATTTATACCTGTTGGAAGTGTAAAGCTTCCAGGCTGTCCTGACACCTGGCTGGCTGCAGGGATGTTCTCCCAGTCATGTTGCCTACTGGGAGGCAAAGTGGAAATGTTACCCTCCTTGTGCATGGTGTCACTGTGCAGGCATGCACTCGGGGTTTCCCAACTGGAGTGGCACTGGGCTACCTCTACAGCCTGCTGGGCAGAAGCACCCCTGGGCAAGGGGACATGCCCATCCCACACCAGGCTTTCTTTGGTCAGGGGTTTCTAAAGTTAGAGCACATGAACCACAGCATGGGAACCCAGGAATGAAGTTCAAAAGGGCGTGAGCAGCTTTAGATGTGTGGAGTTGTAGTAAAGCTGCTGCAGTAAAGGCAGGCTTATTGCTGGATGAAACAGTTCAGTGAAAGCAGGGTAACTCCAACCCACATCTGCCCTTCCTCAGCCAGGATGTTGGAAGGCACACTTTGTCCAAGCACAGGGGCAAAGACCAACGTCCTTGGCGGCAGTGTAGCCCTTCTGCTGTCTGATTTGCAGTGCTGCAAGAGTGGAGTGAGAGCAAGGCTCAAAAGCACTGGTTCATGAAGGGTCAAACTGTTGCACAGCTAATCCCCTGATTTATTAGGAAACTGTTTTTCCTTCTCCCATTGCAGTGCGGCTGATGGAAGATCAGCAAGCAGGAGAAATAACACATCGTACATTTGTAGGCTCACACTGACATTTCATCAATAGCAGAGAAAGGACCAAATGCAAAAAAAAAACAACCAACCTGGCTCCAAGTTGATGATTTACACTGTTTTCTCAGGGTCTGTTTGCCAAGCAGCTGGT
Source organism: Neodrepanis coruscans (assembly GCA_013400695.1). Lineage (NCBI taxonomy): Eukaryota > Metazoa > Chordata > Aves > Passeriformes > Philepittidae > Neodrepanis > Neodrepanis coruscans. The sequence continues at coordinate 1,340 of VYZS01059933.1, forward strand.
GTTTTATGCCAATGGCTATTACAGAATAGCTTTCTTTGATAGGTACTAGGAATGGACACTACACAGTTTATCTTAAAACAAAATCCTCCCCACTGCTTATCTGGGCTGGTAGGGGATGAGGGAAAGAAAAAGTTGGGCTTTGTTGGTTTTTTTGTGCAGAACTATGAAAGCACATTTGGGGAAGCCTGCACTATCTGTGCAAAAACACAACAGATGAATTCTATTAATGGATGGAACATGTGGCTGAGTTCAAGCTAGAGTTGTCATTTGAATATAGAAGTCAAAACCAATTTATTGTAACATATTTTTCTTTTCAAAATATTTTAAGAAAGTCAAAAAAAGTTTGTGAAACAACTTGGCAAGAAGGCCTGTTGAGAGGAGGTATTTTCTATATTGCAGCTAACATAAGGGCTGAAAAATGTGGCAGTGCCGAGCAATCCTGGATTCCTTTTGGAATTGAAAGAAAGTGTGCAGGATATAATTGTGTAAGAGCCCAATAAATCTGAAGGCTGGGTTTGTAACACTGCCTTGGGGACTGCAGGTGGCTCCAGAAGAAAGTCATGGGGTTTATTTCAGTAACAGTCTTCAAATACTTTATCTAACTAGCTACACACTCATGTGTCCCCATCTAAAAACCACAGAATTATTTTAAAATAGAAATGCCCATAAAAATTATTGTGTTTCTTCCTTGCCAGAGGGTAGAAAGATAAGTGATTAGAGATAAGGGATTAGTCTGTATTAAGTGTGTGTGTTATTGGGGAGGGGTGGGATGCAAAAGCTAAGGCATAGAAATGAGCTTTCCTGGTGTTTGAAAAGTGGTAAGCATCAGTGCTCCACGGTCTTCAGGGCATGGGTAGGTTGTGTATGTTTCCTTGTTTCACTGTTGGTCAGTCCATATTTCCCTTGGTGCTATGAGGGACAACAGCTATGAAGCAGAGCTTTACTAGGTAGTAGACCAGATCCTGGCTGTATGCCTTGGTATTGAAAGAACTGCTGCATAATAGGGAGCATCAGATTCCAGCTGTGGAGTCTTGTGTTGCAAGGCAAAAATGCTGTTACCTATTAGGTTATAGAGAGTTATGTGATTGGTTCCTATGGTGAATTGCAGCCAAGTGGGGTCAAATAAAGGATGTATCTCATAACTGTAGGGACCCCTCCAGCATATCTCATTTTCTTTGTAGCTGGATAGCTAAGGAATACCTGAGTATCAAGTGATCCAATATAAACTGAGTGTTTTTGTGTGTGCACTGAGAAAGCTATGTCCTGCATTTGGTAAAGGCCCAAGTACCAGGTACTCATGGAGCAAGTAGGCAGAAAACATGCTGCTGCTGAGGGAAATCATGGCTGAGAGAAAGGGAGCAGCATATTGTAATTCAATGTGTCATCTTGTATAAGCAAGGTTTGAGTCCTCAAGTACCTTCCCCGTTGCTTTCTGGGATGACTTTTAACCTCCCTTCCTCATGAAGCTGCACACTAGGAAGAGGAAGCAGATCCAGATCGCTTGCAAAGATCACAGAGATCCTAAAGCACTCTTCAAGGTTCTACCATTTACACATTTGTTTTACCAAGGAAGTTGATACACTCGAAGCTCATTTAATCCTATCACTAATGAGAGTCAATTAGCTATCTCTCAGAGATTGCTTTTGTCAGGGAGATGATGGGACAAATGAAAGCAGCACCATTTGCCCCACTGAAAAGTATTAGCTTACTACCTCTATATTTTCTAAGAATAGGTGCCACTTCTAGCACTTCTGTATCTTCTTGCTGCTGCTCACCAGATGGTAGGAACCAGCAGCTGCCGAGTTTGTTCCCTTGTGGTCAAACAAGCTGCTGTACAGCCCAATGCACATTTCCCGAAACATCTCCAGGATGGCTATGATACTTCTGTTAATGTTTCCCAAGCTCCTGGTACAATATTGAGGTTTTCCACTGGAACCACCTGGCACATTTTCACAGTCTTCCCTGAGCAATGAAGTTATTCAATCCCCTTCTTACTTTGTCAAAGCCTTTGTATTGGTCACTTGTCCTGAGAGTCTGTGGGCTGTGTCCTGAACTTGAGCTAATTACATAAAAGGGATTATTTCCTTTACTGGATGCTTCTTATTATTTTCATCCTTCACACGTCATTTCTTCTGTTGCAGGATCAACACTCTGTGGTAGGCCAGGGAGCTGGCCCCACTCCAAGCTCCAGTTCTTGCTCAAATGCAAACACTGGAAGTGGTTACATGAACTCATCCCAGCAATCATTGTTGAATCAGCAGCTGATGGAAAAGAAACAGGCTCTGCAACGGCAAATGATGGAGCAAAAACAACTCCTTCTACAGCAGCAGATGTTGGCAGAAGCTGTAAGTTTTCTAACTCCTTATTTTACATGGAAAATATTGTCATAAAAACAATGAAAAAGAAAGCTAAGAAGAAAGCTCCCAAAGTTTTGAGGTCGTTTTGACAATGCCCAGAACTTGATGAGTGTGCCTCATATTTTTCAGCACTTTGCTAAGCCCTTTTGAAACCTTCTTCAGTCTATATGAAACAACTCAAATATTCAAGCTACTGTGATTTCATGACAAAAAAAGTCCAAGCATATGGTTGATTTGAGATGTATGAATATTTTCCATGGTTTTCTTTGCAAGATAAACCAAAGTGTACTGCTAAGTTACTTCAACCTCAGAAGGAAGTTTACTTCCAGGCAGCATGGTCTAAAGTGCCTGTGTATAAACAAGGATCATGTAAATTGATTTTTGGGTTCAACACAAGTTTGTGTGCCCAGCTAGGATCATACGTAAGTCCTCCTTTCTCTGTTTTCCTTTTTGCATTTCCAGATATCTTTAGCCAGTTCTTCTCTTTCCTTTGGTATCTGAGAGACAAGTTGGGAGTTTCTGGTCATTCTACAAGGCATGGAGGATTCTAAGAGGGAAATATTTCTTGACTTTTTAATTTTTGCAGAAGAAAAAGGAATGTTCAAGTAAGATCTATGTGCTGCAGTTTTCTGTCAGAATTTTTAACAGAACAAAAAGTTAATTGCTCAAATAGCTCCTCTTAAAAATAAATTGAATAGAAATTCAAAATGCTCTACAGAATGTGTTTGGGGTTTTTTTAATCAGCTTGACTTTGCATTTGTATTATGTACATAGAAAAAAAAAACTTGCCTACAGTTTTTAGATGCATTGCAGGGATTTCCAGGGAGATAACTTCTTTCTTCTTCACACGGGTTCAGGTTTAGCGGCATGTAAAACCAAGCCTTAAAAATCTTAATCAGAACTATCACTATCACCATGCATTATGGAAATGCCTAAATACCACAAGGTCCTTTTCCCAGTATTTTAAGTGCTCCTAGGAGAACAAAAAAAACAGATTTTTCATTAGAAGATCCATTTGCATGTTCCTTTCAGGAACATGATCTGCAAATTACTCTGGTGGACTTCCATCATCAGCCAGGGCCTGGCTGTTTCACACTGATAAGCCAGTTTGCCATTCTGGCAGCTGAGTGCAAAACCTGGGCACATTGCAGAGAAGGTGTGAAGCTGGCCCAGCAGCTGCCCAGTAAGGGCATGTGCTCACCAAACTCACAATTTCCTGCCACAGGTCCACAAGGAGGCATCAGGTCACACTGATGCTCATGTGCGATTTGGCATTGACTCTGGTGCCTGCTCTTTCCAGATTTTTATGAACACAGGGCAGCTAGTCAGATTTCAGTTCAAGGACTTGGATTTGTATCTTCCTCTCAGCAGATACATGTTTCTGCAGGCTCAAAATGAAAAGAAATTCTCCCCAACTAATATTTTTTCTGCAATCTTTCCCTTCTGTCCTTGCCCCAATGTTTGTCCTCCCAGTGTAAGAGGAAAGAGAGCACCATGAACATGTACAGGGAAGCACAGGGCATTGGTGAGTGGCATGAAAACCAGACAGCCCAGCACCATCCTTGCTAAATCATGTGTCCTGCTGGCATCCCTACTGAGGAGAGATGGGGTGGGTTTTGCTGATTTTTGTGGTTGAACCTTCAACCAGTGTAGAAGGAAGGAGTGAGGGATGGGCATGGCCGTGGATGGGGCTGAGAAGCTCAGGTCTTCTTTGCCAGCTGTGCACACTGAGAAGACTATGTGGGTGAAATGCGCTGATAGCCATTGTTGCAGCCAAGGGGCAGGTGTCAACCTTGCAGGTCTGGACCCTCATTGCTCCCCATCTGTACCATGGCTGAGTGGTTTTTTGGGTTAGACCTGGGCATTTTCTCTGTCTCTCTTCTTTCAAAGGAAGCACACCCAGCTGCACAGACAGGGAAGGAGCCATGAGGAACCATCAGGCCTCTGTCTGATCAGCATGGTGAGCAAGACAGGGCATAGATCAGAAGACACTTTATACTGCAGTGTAGATATGGCCAGTGTTCTCAGAGACTGAGAAACTCTCAGCAGTTTTAAGGAAAATTGAACCAGACTCAAACACAATGCAACCAGCAAAAAGGTTTTCATATTGACTTCGGAAGATGATGGTTTCACAGGTACCGCTCCTGTGGACCAGACACAGTGAAAGGAACAAACAGCTTTGTACCTACTGAGAAAAGAAAGAGATGGGGAAAACACAGAGACAGGAAAGCATAAAGAAAAACAAATTAATGCATTTCTACTCTAATCCTCTAGGAGAAAATAACTCCACAAGATCAACTGAACAGACACTTGACACGACCACCACCAGATTACAAAGACCAAAGGAGGAACGTGGTCAACATGCAACAAGCAAACCAATATCCTGGTAAGTGCCCATGGGCTCAGTGAAACTGTTTCCTTCCTTCCTTCCTTCATTCCTTCCTTCCTGCCTGCCTGCCTGCCTGCCTGCCTGCCTGCCTGCCTGCTGGAAGACAATCCAGAAGAGCCATGCATAGACAGATGGCCAAGGCATGATTTTTTGGGTATCCACAGAGGCAGTGGGTGGTGGTTACTCCTCTCTTGTGCTATTTACTTTACTGTCCTGAACCACTGAGAAGTGCTGATGTGTGATCTGGTGGTTCATTCAAGCTGATACTGCCTCTCTCAGACATGGGGAAGGAGGGGTTGGTGCCCCTTCCATTATCACTGTATGGGGCGGAGGCATACTCAACTACTTGATGCAGAGGTGTCCTCACTCTATCCAGATGCTTCTCTCATGTATCTAGTACATTTTTCTTCGGAGACTGAGATGAGAACAATCCCTCCCTTCAAATGGCAGTTCATGTACAGTGTGAGGACCTTTTAAGTACCTTGCATGGCACCATCATGGGTAGTACTTTTGGTCTGTTTAAATGCCACAACCATGGCCTTAGTGCCAGTCTACAAGCAGTATTTCAACAGATCAGTCAAACAGTAGAGGAAAAACCCCTGGTTTCTGCCAAAACTGCCCAGGGCAGGAAATGCCCAACACTTCAAAACTAGTCCTTTATTTCAGCTCTTGTGTCCTCACCTCCTTGGAGAGCCAAGTTTTGGAGGCACAGGACTGCCTGTTTGGCTTTTCATGATGTTCACCTTGCTGGTTGGCTGGAGGACACTCTGAGAGCAAATGCAGAGTAAGGAAAAAATATGAGGAGAGAGACGAGGTCGGAGAAATGCAGTGGATGGGATCAAAGGATGTTCTTTATAATGCAAAGTTCCTGTGCATATAAGTATAAAAAGGATCCTTTGACTTCTAGTGTATTTTGTATATACAACACACTGAGGGAAAAAAAAGATGGTTTGGATTTTTTTCCATTAGTGTTGGCTCTGCAGTCAGTCAGTGATCTGAGTCTTTTTCTCATACCTGTCCTTTGTAACAAAATGTTTTCAGCTTCTATTACGATTTTAATAAGCACTGCAGTGAAGCTCATTCACATGCCACCCGTCTGATCAACCTGCTTGCAATGAGACCCTCAGCCCAGCTCTGTGGTGAAGGTCCAGGTTGGGCTGCTCAGGCAATATTCAAGCACTCCTTTGCTTTCCATCCAAGTTCTAGCAGTGATAAGGCTCAAAACTGCTGCTGGAAACTGGCCTTTTCTAGGGGAGCTGAGTGTTTTATCATCTCCAGCAAATTTGCACAAGCATCCCTGATATCAGTGTAATAGGCCATGATGAGGGCAGTGCTGGCTTGGTACCTCCTGTTGTCCCAAAACAAATACTTTGGCAACCTTGGCAGTTTGCTGGAGAATCTTGTGATTTGGTATGCTGTTTAAAGACTCATTCCTGGAATCAAATGATTAACTGAGACTCTTGGCTTTTACATAAAAACAATCCTTTTCTAGCCTGAGAGAGAAAATGGAAGTGACTGCAGCCAGATATGTAAAGGCTCTAAAACGAGTAGATCGCCATTATGTGGTGGCTCTTGTTGCTATTAATCTGATGGATTCTGTCAGTCTTGTGGTATTTGGAGTTCCATCTCCTGGGTTTGAAACATGTGGGATTGGCAGCACTTATCCATTCAAATCTCAAGTCCCTGATGAGTGAGCCCCAGGGTTACAGCAACTTTTCAGGTGAGCCTGGGAGAAAGGGCTGTTCTGGGAGCTTCCAGAAAACCTACCAGATGGAGTGATGAGGAAACTCTTGCATAAGGGAGTAACAGCAGGGAATATGTTCCCTTTTTCTGGGAATATCTTTGCTCAGGTGTCCTGGTTTTGGACGATATTAGGTTTTATCAATGGACAAGAGACGGATAGGGAAGGCAGCAATTTATTAAAGGGTAGATATATGGGGGAATAAATGGGGGTAATTGCCCAATTATGACCAGCCTGGATTCCCTCTGACAGACACACACACACACACCCCCACACACGCTGTAACCTGAGGAGGGCCGGAGGAAGGGAATATATGTTACACTCTACCCCTAACAAGACGGCCCCACTCCCTGCACTCACTGGCTAGGCCACGTGTGACTGGAGTAGAGAGGACGGGAAGAGACTAGAGGTTATACAGTACCCTCCGGGCAAAGCAGACCAGCCCCCCNCAGGGAAGAAGATAGAAAAAGCTAAATAAAATAACAGAAGGGCTTGGAGAAATTTGATTAAGCATTTTATTCCTCTATGCTTTTCCTCATAATGCCATGTCATGGCAAGAAACCCCCAAGACAAGAGCAGGTGAATTGGGTAGGGAAGTTGTTTCTCTGAATCGCTGTAGCCTGGGGTGCCCAGCTGCTGTACACAGTGCTTCTGGAGAAGGTATTTCTTCCCATCTGGAAGAAATCAGAACAGAAAATACTTGTGTTAAAAATAAAATCATGAAAATAGCAATACAATGAAAAAGGAAGATTCATCTTTTGCAAAAGTACAACCCATGTCCCAACCACTTGTGTTCTTTAGAGTGTGGCATTTGCAGGAGCACTGTGATGGTAACCCTGGGGTCTGTTCAACAGCTGGCAAGGTCACTCCAAGAGGGGCTTCATCCCAGTAGCAAGTGAAGTGATTCCACAAACTTGTAGTTCAGCTGAAGGGAGAGAACCATCTCTCCCCAGCTTGCTGTTCCAGGTCTTTTGAAATGTCATCAAATTCTGTACCATTCCTCCTCTTTGATACCAGCACAAGGAAGAAAAGAATCAGGGGTCCCATACCTATCACCTCTGCAAAAAGATCATAGAATCACAGAAAGGCTTGGCTTGGAAGAGACCTTGAAGATCACATAGTTCCAGCTCCCCTGCACTGGGCAGGGGCACCTTACACTAGACCAGCTTGCTCAAAGCCCCATCCAACTTAGCCTTGGACACTTCCAGGAATGGGGTATCCGCAACTTCTCCAGGCATCATGTTCCAGTGCCTCACAACCCTCTGAGTAAATAATTTTTTCCTTAGGGCGGGTCTAAGGCTAGCTGCTGTCAGTTTAAAGCCATTCTCCCTTGTTCTGTCACTGCATATCCTTGTAAAAAGTCCCTCTCCAGCTCTCTTGTAGCTCCCTTCAGGTACTGGAAGATGCTAGGTCACCCCAGAGCCTTCTCTTCTCCAGGCTTAACAACCCCACCTCTCACAGCCTGTCTTCATAGGAGATGTTACAGTAGTTCCCAAAATGCACAGCCCACCAGCAAACCAAAAGATTAATGGGGCTAATCATGTGGTTGCCTGCTGAGTACTGATTGTGAAAATTTCATTGTCCCTGTGGAGCTAAAACCAGGTGGACCCCTTATAGCATCTCAGGTACCAGGAGCTACCCAGTTCAGGGACTGTATTTAGGTGCTTGAGTTAGGACAACATAATTCTTAGGACAATTGGATTCTCTACAGTCAAGTTTCTTCTGCTTAGAGCCAGTCTGTGGAACAGGCTGCCTCCCAGGTGTCCCAGGTTAGAATAATACCTTCCAGAGAAGGAACATTCCTGGAGTGGAAAAGAAAAACTCCTTCCGCACTCTACTATATCCTTAGAATCCAGAGGCTTTCAGTCAAAAAAGTAGAAAAAGGAAGCAACAATTATTTACACACACACACATACATATATATATATGTGTGTATATATATATATATAAGGAACAAATAGTAACACAACGGTAACAAGAAAAAAATCACCCCAACAAATCCCACCGCCTTTGCTCCCTCCATGTGTTTGTGTATTTTTTTTCCTCGGTGTCAACACAGCTGTGGGGGAAACAGGCAAGTCCTGCAGGTACACCACACAGGGAATGAGGGTTCCCCCAGTTTTGCTGCTGAGATGGGGGAGTCACTTATCCAGTAGAGGAACAGCAGGAGATGGGGGGGAAAGCAGATAGGCTGGCTCTGAGCTGGGGCCAGTGCAGACAGGGTTCTCCTCTCTCTCTCCAGGGCTGCTGCACGGTCCAGCAACTGAGGAAATGGGCCGCTGAGGCAGAAACAGGAGCAAGAGGTGGTCTTGGTCCCGGGGCAGCAGATGGAAGAAAACAGCCTCAGCAAGGCAGCACCGAGCCCTCTCACAGGATAGCAGCCAAAAAAACCAGTGAGACCGGCCAGTCCCTGACAGAGTCCTTCTGTTATCCTGAGAAAGCAGGGAGCAGGGATGAAGGCAGGCATACTCCACCCCCTCCTCTGCACAGCAATCAGGGCAGGAATATGTCTACCATCAAGGGCTATCAGCTCTCCGGGCGAAAGAAATCCCTCTGACCCCATCCCTGTTAAGGAATTCTGTCCTTGGCTTAGTTGGGTTACCTTCTCCTTTCCTCAGTATGCCAGCATCATGGGGGTAATGGAAAAATTTCTCAGAAAGAAATCTAGCCCATGACACCAGGATAGGAGAACCTTCTTAATTTAGGTATCTATATTTATATTAGTTTGGAACAAGCTCTCTGTTTGTGGAGTCATTCTCAGTGTAAATAATGATTTAGGAAGAGTTAATTTTTAAGTCCTTAAGGAAAAAAAAATTAATACTTTGCATCCATTACTAAATTATAACAGCGTATGTATAAAAATAATGCAGAAAAGGCAGAAATATATGATAATGTTTTCTTCAGTTCGAAGAGGAAGCTGAACATCATTATGGTGACATTTCAAGAGGAACAGTATATTAAACAGCCGTTCCTAAACATAGACTTTTAAAGTATGTATGTGCATGATTTGTCTTCAAGAGTTTTAAAAGAGCTGGCTGAGAGGTTCTCCAAATTCTTAATGTCATTTTTTATTTAGTCCTGAAACTCCAGACTGCTAATGCCATGACAAAAATTAAAAGTTTAAGTAGGTAATTGCAGCCCTAGTGACCTAATGCAGAGCTCAGCAAAACTACTGGGGAGCAGATAAAGCCCAAATAATAAATAATATAAGAAGGGGATATAATTAATGTCAAACAACATAGGCTGGTGTTAAAGAATCGTTTCAAACTTGCATGATATTTCTTTCAATGAAACAACAACTTAAAGGTGATAGTTGTTTCAGATAATGTCCTTTAAAGCACCTGGCTTCTTACTGCCTATTTTGGTTAAGAAACTAAAGTGACACAAAATTAACACAGCTCAAAAGGAAATCACTGACAGGTCTCCAGATATCACTGTGAACAGGCTGTGTGATTGGAACCAAGCACACAAACACTGGCCAAGATGATGCTGAACAGGAAAAATAGAGTTTACTTTACATCCATACTGGAGGTGTGCAAAAGCTCTTACTGTTAACCAAATGTGATGCACAGCTCTGAAATCAAACATCAAAATCTACTGAATTCTGAAAAGAGCTTCAAAGGACTGAGGGACAGGAAAACATGCCACTAACTGAGGCTGAAGTACTTGGAGAATGCTGCGGGCATGACACAGTCTTGAAGTACCTGTGTGGTAGGAAGGAATTGATAATGAACCAAGTAATAAAATTAATCACATAGACCAATATATAATAAGATTTGATGACAAAGTTAGTCAAATTCAGTCTGGTTTTGTTGTATGTACAAAGGATCAAACCAAGGCAGTGTCCCATGTCCAACAATTGCTACTAGTTGCTACCTATGAAATGGCAAGTCTGCAGAATTGTATATTCCTTCATTCCTTTTCTGGGAGAGGCTGAGGGAATTCCTGGAATTTAATGGCACTTTGGTAGCAAAATATTCAACAGCTTTTATCACACTTTGGGAGCCACACAAAGTGGTACGAGAACTTAGCTTGTACTGTGCCATGCAGCAAAGATTTTTTCAGCCAACCCACACATTATGTGCAGAAACATTTCCTTTCATTTGCCTTGAACCTGACTTCTCCAAGCTGTGCTTCCTGTAGGGCTTGTACTGGAAGCGACAGTAGCAAAGGGAATTAAGCTATGGAGTAGCTGACTGTGTGCAGAGGACGTCCTCCACAGTACCATCTACAGTGTCTGTATTTGGAAAATAATTAATTGTCTTCAACAAGCCTCTCTTGCACTGCATAAGCCTACATAGCATAAATGACTTACAATGTAGCTTACCAAAATAGAGACCATGTAGCTGCAAATGTGCCACAGAAATGAGCTTGTGTGGAGGTTTGAAGGCTGAAGGCAAGAAAATCCTCTCTTGTGATCCACTGGCAGGTATCAGGTACAGGAGGATCCTTCCGTGGGCAGAATTAGCCACAAGTGGTAGATTTGTGCCTCATAAGTTGTTGTTTTCTGATACCCAAAAGGTGATGTTCATGTGCAGCAAATACCAGCATATCATGTGTGGTTCCCTCATGGGCAAGTCAGCTTCTGCAAGGGCAAATGGCCATAGCTCAGCAGGGAGGGGAATTTAGAAGGGCATCTGGGTAGGTGGTGTGCCTGGCTCACCAGGCAAAGCACCAAGTCATTTTCTTGTACCTGTTCAGGCTCCATGTGCGAGGTCACAGACTGGGCTGAGCTGCTCTCCTAGCATGTCTGCAGGTGTGAGAGATGCAGTCTCAGCTCCCACTGTCATCTGAGGCAGGCATTCCCAGAAAAGATGGATACCACTGCTGTAGGTGTCTAAAAAAGGTGGAAAAGGAGCCTGATGATGGTGCCTCTCACTTCTCGTTGTCTCTAGAGGGAGCCAGGATGAGCCATGTCCTGTAAGGAAGAAAACTTCTTATCTCTGATCACTTAGACAGACTTTGTCCTTTCTGAGGTGTCAAGTGCTCCTGTAAAAAAAGGCAGAAAAGTATTCTCTCCTGGCCAGTGGTTGTGTCTATCCTTGCCTGCTTTAATGTTTCTCTTACAACGAGTACCAGTTTTGGCTCATCTGGTGTCCTCCGAAGGGATGTAAAAACCACCAATGGCTTCATACAGGCCAAATCACCCTATGGATGATAGGCCTTGAGGAGGTTCATGTAATTCCTCTTAAGAGTAAAGTGTCTTCTTCAAGAAACTCTGCTAATAGAAACTCGATTTTTGAGCTCTTGGTATTTGAATGACACCACTCATTGATGCATTCATGCTTGTTGTAACACTCTTGCTTTCACCTTTGCAGGTGGTTCACCAGGTGTGAGTATAAGCTCCAACAACATGTCCTTATCCAACCCAATTTCAACACATAGCATCATGCCCCAGAGCTCCAGCCTCATGTCTACCACTGCTGGAACCCGAATGCCTTCTGTTCCTGCTGCTCGGAATATGGGCTGCTACGGGAACCTTCCTTGCAACCAACCAAGTGCATACAACATTTCTTCAGGAATGAACCAAATGCAGCCACACAGAAACCAAAATCAAGTTCTGCCCAGTCAGAATAACCCCATGGTGTCCCGACAACAAACTATGACACAGGGGAACAACGTGGCAGCTTTTGGGACGGGGTCAGTGGTCAGCTCTCAGCAAGTAAGGCCCAGCTTGAACCATGGAGCAACAGGTATCCCTGCTCAACAGCCAGCCAGCGTGATGATCACAGCTACTGCCACTGCCCAGAACTGGGCTCCGCAAGAAGCTGCAGTGAAGCAGCAGGATGCACTGAAGCCTGCAGGGGTCCATTTCCCCACCAGCACTTCATATCCTAACCAGTCTTTGCAACGCAGTGTAGGCAACCAGCATTTTCCTCAGCGTGCATTGGCACCTCCTAACCAGTTAACAGCAGGTGTCCAAATGAGGCCCCCTCCAAACCAAATGCACCAGACTCTAAATGGACAATCTGCTGGCTCACTACGAGGGCTCAGCATAAGACCTAACCAGCTGAGAGGACAGACTGTGCCTACCTTGAATCAGTCAGGAACAAGTATGACACCACCCTCATCCCTGCCACCAACTGGTTTCACATCTACCAACCAAAACTCTCGGGCTTACCAAGGAAGTGACCATGGTAATGACTTAGCATTTGACTTTCTGAACCAGCAAGCTGACAGTATAGGACCTGCACTCAACAGTGACTCAGACTTCATAGATTCTTTACTGAAGACAGAACCTGGTAACGATGACTGGATGAAAGACATCAACCTTGATGAAATTCTAGGGAACCACTCATAAGTGACAGTACCAAGAGGGAACAAGATGAAGAGGCAGCAAGGACATTAGCTTTTTTTTTAGATGCCATCAACTTGCTTCATTAATTTAGACTCCAGTAACTGGGCTGTCTTTTAAAGTACCATATAGGGCAACTGCCCTGTGGGAAGAGATGCCCTAGGAACAAAACTGAAGCCTCCCCAGATGAATGGATAGCATAAGTGATATTTCTACCTGCCACAAAGGATTGAGAATGCATGAAGGGTCTGTTCCCCACACCAGTGGCCAGCACGTTGCAAATTCATTGGTTCTTCTTGTGGGGGCCGCAAGGAAAAATGTGTTTTGCTTTCCACACATGGAAGCATCACACAGTGGTATGGATTATTGAACAACATTTCTCTGAGTGCAAGTAAGAGCCCAAGCAGTCCAGAGCTCTTCAGTCATCATGTTCACAGCCCTTAACTTCCTTGAGACTGCTCAGCCCTGACAGCATCAAGCCCTATGTAAATCTCATGGCATTACAAAAACTGTTTACTTCTGTTCCACACAAACTCACATTTGCTTTCTCAATGATTTTGTTATAAACCCTCTATCTTTTGTAGCACACAGTAGGGTAAGTGGTCTCATCCAAGGGAAGAAGGAAACAGATCATCCAGTGCTTTACTCAATGTGCTCTAGCATTTGTGTCCTCTCTTTCATCAGTGCTTACAGTGTGTGTCAGAGGATGCTACCAGCACAGTCATTTTGGGCATTGAGGGAAACATGAGATAAACTACTACCAAAGCTCAGGATCCTCACTTTGCCACCTTGTACTACCCCAGGGACACCAGTGACTTAATGGAGAACTTGAGTGAGAAGGGTACTCATAATTTGACCCTCATCAACTACTTTCCCAATCCACCTTAGAGGAGGGAAAATGCATAAAGTGGTTCAGCTAAGCAACTGTCCTCATTTTCATCTTAACCCCCAGCGAATGTCAGGTAGTTCAGCCCGGTCCTTTTTTATTGAACAGGTTTACCCCAGAAGAAATGCCATCATCTCTGTCTGGGGGGACACTGCCATTTTGATTGCACAGCATTTTGGCTCTATTCTTTTTTTTCCTTTGCCATATGTGGGGAGTCAAAAGCACTGAAATGATAGTTCTGGTCTCCACGGACTCCATCAGGTGGAGTACAAGAGGCATGCATATCAATTATAACTCACAGTACAAGTCTCCACTTAGTCATATCTGTGCTTGTAGATGTAACAGTTTTGGGGAATATATCTGGGCACTGGACTCAATCATCTGTTCTGATTCTGGTAATGGCCCAGCTGACATTGCCCTGAGCAATTTTTGTGCATCACTAGGAAGATATCCTCAGGCAAGGACCATTCCCACTGGCAGTTTGCAGCCACCTTGCCTTGAAGGCTAAGAGCCTTTCCACACCTTCCAGGGAATAGGCTCAAATATGTTACATTTTTTGCTATAGACTTGGTTAGTAAGGGCATCAGAAGGATGTCACCTATGTCACTATAAAGCAGCTTCACAGTGATTCAGAAAGGATTCATGGATAGGAAGAGATCTTGCAATTCAAAATGCTGTTCTTTAAAAGTATACGGTGCGACATATTTCACAGCCTCCCCTGAATTAGCTAAAACTAGATGTGGCAAAGGAATACAATGCCTACATTCACATGCCTTGGTGCCAAGAGGCACTGTTGTGCCCGTGCAAGTGCTTTATTCATCCTTGTTAGTGGCAGTGGGATGAGTAGACTATTTGAAAATAGCCTCTGCACTTATCTGACCTATTTCTCAAAAGAGGTTTTAATAAGGCTTTTCCAGTCATTTCACCCCATCATTTCAAATGGGCACAATTTTTCAAGATGTTTCAAGAAGCATCATCACACAAATGAGCACCAGCACCTCCAGGAAAGGTGTAACATGGGCATTTAGCTAGATACGCCAGGTGGGGCTGTTCATTCCCAGAAATGTTTTTTGTAAGAGGGACAGAAAAGCCTGCTGAAGAGTCCCTTCTGCCACCCTAGCTAGTGATTGTTGCACACCCCTGCATTGTGTAACAAGGTCACTCAGCTGCCCAGAAAGCTCATCTTCTCAGTTTTGGCTGGGGTACATGCAGTCCCTTTGAAGAGCTTTTCAGCTCAGGTCACTGAGATCTCACCTAAGTTTGGAGAGATACAGACAGAGTCTAACAAATGTATCCCCTATAAATCATGTAAAACTAGACTGAAATAGTAGCTAGGTAAGTCTGAAGTGGAAAGAAGATTGGCTCATCTGCGTCATGCTCAGGCACACACCTTGTCTACAAGCAGGTCAGCAGTGACTCCTGATGCTCTGATAAGGAACAGACAACTGCGATGGATACCACTAAGGCTAAGGCTGAATTAGGATCACTGTAAGCAATGGGCACTGAAGTCTGGTAGCTTCAACTACCCTCACATGCAATGAAAAAACCAACACTTGTTTCTATATTAAGATCAGCCTTATGCATTTGAAATGAAAGCTTGTAAAGACTCTTGCAATCAAAACTTGAATCCAGTATCATTTATTCAGAACACTTTTATCCGAAGGGAGCTAGTGTTTTTTTCTCTTTGCAATGGCTAAGTGCACTACCCTTATAGTCTATTTTTCATCATTGACAGGGCACTCTTCACAGTATTGGATTGTAAATATAAAGAATTATTTGTTTTGTAAACTTTTGTAAAAACAACAACAAAAAGTAATAATATTTTGGTAGGAATAATAAAAATCATATTATTTGGGTTATATTTATACATATGTGAAATAAATATACTATCAAAAAGTTGTATTTTATACAAAAAGTCAGCGTTACCTTTTGTATTCTATATACAAAGTTTTGTATGATATGATTGTTTATTTTTATCTGCAGACTTCAACTTTGGGTTTTGGGGGAGGGCAGAATGGGATTGTGGTTAAATAGCTGGGTCTGACCCCAAGCTCGCTGAAACCAATGGAGTCTTTCCATTGCCTTCACAGGGCTTTGAATCAAGTCTTCAAATCACCTTCAGATATGTTTACCATCTGAAGCTCTCTGGAAACCTCAACATGAAAACATTCCAGGTTTCAAATTTTTTCCCTGAAAAAGGCTTTTATTATTATTATAATAATTGTTATTATTGTTATTGCGGGTGTTGGGATGCAGGTGGGACCTATGTAACTGTCATGTCCTTGTTGCATGTATGTCTGCTTTATATTTTCCCCATATTATAAACCAGTGTTTCTCTATACAGACTGAAAAGATGCTGTACAGAAATGTTTGCGTTTATGCATTTTTACATGTGGCTGTATATACCTCCTAGTACTATGCAGTGACACTTATTTGACTTCATTTATTTTTCACCTAAACATGAATAGTATGTTTTTCAGTAGCTATCAAAACTCTGCCAAGTAAATCAATCAAAATTATCGCAAGTGTCTTTTTTCTTAATGTGAATTTTATATTGATTGTCTGGTTACTCAACTGCTTGTTCCTCTGAGTAAATTAAAATTACAGTGATATTTTAGGAGGGCGGATGAGAAAACTGTACATCTGGCAGCTTCTAGGAGCTCAGCCTGCCCCTTTGCAAGACAGCTATGGTGTTTTCCTACTGACTGAAGACATGGTTTCATTACCATCAAGGTTTAACAAATAACGGTTAACAAAAAATGGTATTTTGGCTCCTGGTGAATGGGTTAATGGAGTCTTGCAGCACAGCAATTTGCTCTGGGATCCTGCAAAGGTTAAAGTCAAGAACTGTGTGCCGCCAAGAATTAGGTACCCCAAGAGAGCTACCCCAATCCCAAGCTACCCTGGATTATAACCTGGAGATATATGCCCCTCTCCCCTCATAGCAGAGACCCCCTAATGAGATGCCAGAAATAAGAGAACTGTTTTCTCCTCCTTTCCTTCTTGCCTGCATCCCATTACAAGTCATTCTAGCCTAAAGAGATTCCAGCCTAAAGAGATTCCAGCATGTACCAGATCATGTTGGTTTGAAGACTGTTTCACGCAAGTATTCGTCTCTACCAAGCTATTTTTAGCAGGTCAGCCCTGAGGAAGTGATGTCCTGTTCCTCAAGAGGCTTTCCAGGCTCCATCTCCAAGTGGGCGACTCTTCCTGTCCCACAAATTGAGCAGAAAGGTCGGGAGGGGGGGATATTTTGGAGGGACAAATGTCAGTACATTAATGTGTGTGCTCAAAGGCTGCCTTGTGCTATTTTCAGATGCAGAGGAAAAAAAAAAAAGGCTCCCCACATCTTAACTGCTTCACTGCTGTTGTGATGCTCAGGGACTGCCATAGCAGCACATCTGCCCTTTTAGTCTCCCCTCTGTTCACCTTCCCCTCTGAGGCAAGCAGGAAGGCACCTCCCTTGGCTGCCCCTCACAAAACATCAGCTCTGCTGGCTGCTACCCTCCTGGATTTTTTCCGTCCACTGTATCTGACTCTCACCCACAAAAGGCTCCTCTGTCTTACTGCACTAGGTGTACCTACGCTCCCGATACCAGATGGACATGCTGAAGCGAGGAGGTGCATAGGAGGTGCGTGGCTGTCTCCTCACTTTAGCATCTCCAACGCAGGTGCCTTCCCTTGCACTCAAGGGAGAAAAGTAAGGCACAGTCACACTCATCTGAAGGTAAATCTGAAATAAGTCAAGAAAGTCAAATCCTAATGGTGCCTCTTTGTCTAGCCTGGCTGTAAAAGCAGAAGACTGGACAGGTGAGATGTGGGAGCTTCCGGCAGGACTACTGCCCACGTGAAGAAGGTACATCTGTATCTGTGAGCTGAAAAAAAGCTTGGGATCCCTCCCTGTCCCTGAAGCATGGTCGTCTGTGTGCCACTAAGCTGTGGTCCCTGGTAGTGCTTGGGTGCAATAACCGCCCTCCTAAAGGTCTCACCAATCTAGAGGTATTCCCACTGTGAACGCAGGACAAGACTGTATAATAATATGGACACAAGGCACTCTGAAACCACATGGCTTCCGTGACAGAAAATATCTCCAGATCTGTCACCTGTGCCCAGGGAGATATAGCTAAAGAGACCACGTGGACGAGGTGTGAGACACGGGTGGTAGTGAGTATTTTTCCTACCTGGCCAGATGCAGCACAGCAGGAATTGCACCAGACCCTGGCGAGGGCTGACCTTTCCCACTGCATCCGAATTACTTTATGGGAACCACTACCAGCTCTGACGAGCAGCACGGCCAAGAGCGCTGCTCCCTCCCACGGCAGTATGGAGGTGTGGCAGCTGCAAGAACCAGGGGTGACAACGACAGGATTCCTCCCTCCACAATAAAAGCTTAGACTATGGGAAAAGCTTACTTCGTCCTAATTTTTAAAATGGGCATTCTGGGTCATGTAGACCACTTTGACAGACTCTCTTTACTAGCGTTCCAAATCATAGCCCAAGTATCTTTTAAATAAAATAGAAAATGTATTTCATTCATTTCTTGTTCATAAAAATTCTTACAAATTAGCTCAGCCAGAAGTTATCGTCATACTGGAGGACTTGCAGGGTGAAATCCTAATCTATAAGCTCCAGAACAAGTCAGGAAAACTGAAAAAAAAAAAAAAAAAAAAAAAAAAAAAAAAAAAAAAAAAAAAACACAAAAAAAAAAAAAAACAAAAAAAAAACAAAAAAACTAAAAACAAAAAACTTTTGTCCTCCTCCTCTCCCCTCCTGAAGGNACAAAAGTTTAAAAAATCCCTAAAAAACAAAAAAAGAAACACAACACGAAGTAGCATTTGCCAATCTGGCATTTTCATTATAAGGAGATCCTTTAAAAGAGGCGAAGCTTAAGTGATTGTTTTTCCTGAAATCATTCAGCCTCCTGAATTTATCTTAGAAGGAATTTGGTGAGTTTTCCAAAAGCACAGTTTTTAAAAAGAGATCTATATGAGAATGCACATTTCTTATTATTTGATTCCTCAAACTTTCCAGTGTCCATAAAGTAAATACTGGAAAATGTCTAAAAATATATGCATTGGGCAAAATAACGTTTTGTGAATCTGCACAACTTTGCCAATGATGGCTTATTCCTTTTTTGAGTTCCTTCTTCTCTTAAGGATTGTGCTTTTTCCATGTTACTTTTCCTTCAGCAAGACTTTTAGCTGGCATATTGTTATTCATAGTACTTCTGTCAATAACTTAACTGTACTGCAAATCAAAATCAGTGTAAAAAAACCTGTTGTATTCTCTCACGTGATTTCCTCAGTTTCAACATGTTCGCCTTGGTCTGTTAGATAACCAGGCTGACAGAATGTCCACAGCAGAGACAGGAACTCCATGTGTGTTCCCAAAGGCTGAAGGGCTACATGGTATCCCCATTCACATGTGAGCAGCAAGTTAACTGCATTAGTACAGCTAAAATCAGGATTTCATGCCTAACACTCCCTTGAAGCCAACTTTTCCCTTCACTTAAGTAACAAATTCACTAATCAAAGGAGTTTCCCCACAGTTACATGGCATCTTTTTGTTATTATGTGCTACACTGGTCTTGATTAATTGTGTGGGTCTTACTAGAGTAAAGCCATTGCATGATAATCTTATTCATTAATTTTCCCTCCAATCCCAAAGACTTAATCTAGTATGTTTTACAATATAAACTGCTAGCTTCTGGCACACAAATACCAACAGACCATCTGTTTATATTGGGGAGTTTAAAACCTTCTCGTAGAAAATATCTGGAGTGCTTTAGAGGGTTACAAAGAGAAGCTTTCAACAGCTGACAAGACAGTGCCATTTAAAGAGGTAAAGATTTTAAAAAATGGAGTTAAAAAACCCTATCCTGAAGAACATTTCATTAGTTTCTCAACATTGAATACAGTCTTTTTCTAAGGGAGTCAAGTGCACAAAACCGCACAAAACCTGAGAAGTATTCTTTTGTTATAGCTGTGTTTTTAACCCTCAGTAGTGGCCTATTTTGGCTTTCCCTTTTGGTTTTCTCTTTAAAAAAACTTAAAATTGAGTCCTTTTTATACACTTTACTGTGCCTCCAAAGCCTCCTGCTAATAGACCGGTTTTAGCTTTCAGCAAGTGAGAGTGTGCAAGAAAGAAAAATCTCCCAATGGCCACCAACACTGCGACACAGCATAGCTCTGCACTTGGATGGCAGATTATCTCCAAAAATGCTACTTTTTATTAAACTATCTGACCTTTCATCAGGAAATGCTTTCACCAGGCTTTTCCAGCCTTTGATAAAAGGCAAGATTTTTAACAAGAAGCCCAAAGCCTGGCTCCAATGCCCACTCTGATCAAAATGATGATGTCTGGCCCTCAGATTTTAGCCCCACCATTGCTTGCAGAATAGCAGCATCTGAGTAACATGATGCACCCCAGGCTGAAATAAGCAATGCGAATGAACAGAAGTTTAGAAAATATATAGAAAAGAACTAAGGTTGTTTAGCCTGAAGAAGAGGAAGTTTGAGTGAGGATAGGATAAATGGTTAATCATTGCTTCAAGGGATAAATATTAGGTATTTTCCATATTGAACTGTACAGGCCAAGAAATCATGGGTTCAGATCAGATGCCAGGTGGAAGTTTTTAACAGGAAGGATAACATGAGGATGGATGGTCTGAGGAGAGTATTGGTCTGAAGGTCTTTAGGACCTGCCTAGGCTGTTGTCAGAAATTATACTGGTGTGGTTAACTGTCTTCAGTCACTGGCATGGACTAAATGAGTTTGTGAGTCCCCACAGAAAGGAAGAAAAACTATTGAAAACAAATTAAAAGCTTTCATGTTGAGAAAAAAAGGGGGGGAAAAGTAAATAGTTTTGTGGGGCTTAAATCAATGAATACTCACGATATCATATGAACATCAACACCTCCCAAGCCACTCCCCCATCCTGTAATACAGCTACTCAAATCCCACTCTGTTCCCATACCATAAAAACACCACAGGAGGTTTGAAAGAGATGGATTTGTCTCAACTGTTGTGTCTGCCCCTTCAGATGTTTTCCTGGGGAGTGAAGTTAAGGAAATCCTCTATCTGATCCCCCTTTCCTGAAGAAAAAGATCTTGATCCTGTGCTTGCACTTTTGTGTTAAAATTACCAAAGCAGGCTGACTAATCACTGGAATGATCAGAAGGTCCCAAAGATATCCGAGTCCAGCCTGGAGCATGTCTAAGTTGATGTCTTTGTTCACTTCAAAAAACTAAACAGAAGTACCTTGTGAGAGGATTGGATATCTGCAATTCAATCCAGATGATTGCTTTATTATGGAAAACCCTCCCATCCCTCTCTATACCACCCATAAAGGCAGGCATCATGGGATGAAGTGCCATGGGCTCCTGTTCCACCCCAATTGAAGCTGCAGGCTTTCAAGGCAGAGTTAAAAGAAGACATACAGCTGCTACAAGAGTCGGGTTTAACAGTGTGAGAACACCATGTGCTTGCAAAGATATTTAAAGGATTAGCGGAGACTTAATTGTTTGTCTGTCTTTGTTGTTCAGTACAGCTTCAAAGATGGAAGATGATAGATAGTAAAGAAGATATTTCTCTTCTTTAAATACCGGAAGGAGACTCCTAAAACAATAGCTGGAAAATGCAGCCATGACCTAACAGATTTATACACAAAGATGATGAATGATTCTTATTGGATGGGTGAAGAGCATGCTATTCTGCAGTATAAAACAGTGATACAAAGTTCACTATTTCAAATACCAGTGAACAATTCCTAGCATAGACAAAAAAGCCAGCTCAGGATTCCTCTCTTGGAGACAGAAGGCAAGCATCCTGGCTGGTAGTTTCAACTCATCCCTTTATGCTGGGCTGTGGGTTAACTGGCCAGTAGCAGAGTGATGCTTCCCATGGCCTCTCCTCAGAGTACTTCTCTTAGGCACCCAGTTCATCTGCTGCTGTTAAATCTGCCTTGTGCCTAGAATCAGGGCTCTTAAGTTCCCAAATAGGGAACTTTCTCTATAACCTTTCATGAAAAAGCAAATCTGAGACAGAAATGTTGTTCCAGATATTTTCAAGTCAGCAGGTGCTTTCTGGAGGAAGGCACTAGTTAAGGATTCGAGTAAATTCAGTGTCTTAACTGGCAAGAGGAGGAATGGAGAGCCTTTCTCAGAGAGGCTATGACAATAAATCAGATTTTTACTGCACTGAAAAACTTACAGCTTACAGAATAGAGTTAAAGGTGTCTTAGGATACCTTGGCATGTTCCTGATCCCAAGCTATTCTGCACAGCTTAGATAACTTTAGAGACATTGGCTAAGTTGTGGCCCATACCCTGCAGCAGCTGCCTTTCAGGCACGAGAGCCCTGCCCAGGGAAGCCACTTTGTTCCACGCTGTGGCTGGGCTCTGGCTCTGGGCCCTTCTGTCTCAAGCAACATCTTCTCAAAATACCAGGTCCAGTGGCTCTGAAAGCATCTTTAGAAGGCAGACCAATGGCTGTTTTCTTCATGAGGGAACATGTCTTCCAGCTGCATTTGGGAGTTTTATGGATTGCTTTTCTTCACTACTCTTTCTAATTTTATTAATTATAGAAAGAGCAGAGCAAAGGCAAAAACCTCACTCGTTATATATTTCTCTCCTCCTGCTCTAGCGCATTTTTCTGAAAGATGTCATCACTGAAACAGTTAATTTGGACTACACAGCAATTGATATCATCCTTATAGAAAAAAAAGGAAAATTCTTTGTAAAAGCAAACACTGATTCTGAGCAAATACTGCCCTGACTTCCTAGGCTGCCCATCACCTAACACAGCTGCATTAGTTGTGACTTCACAGGCCCCACAGTGAAGAAAATAACTTTATTCATCTTCACTGTCAACATAGTATAAATCTGAAATGCATTTGGTTTCGTATTAGGTTTAATGAGAGCAGGAATGTGCTCTATAGAATATTATCCATGTATTTACAATGTGCACTAAGCTAACAGATATTCAGGTTATTGAGCAACATATTCATAAAGCCAAAGGCTTTAAATCTTGTCCATGAAGAATGTTGGAGTAGAACAAGGACATTTTTTCCCTTTCCTTCTTTTCCTTTCTAAAACAATGAATATCTCTTACTGGGGATGCTAGTCCATCCTACAATTAGGTTACTTAAGCCTTGCTTTTAAAATTGATTCTTGTGGTTCTTCGGAAAGGGATCAGACCTCCATTTTTTGGAAGCAGCTATTCATACTCTGCACAGGGAATGCCCTTGGGGTAAAGAAGTATCTTTGCCTTGGAAATCCCATTCTGCTTTGGTTGAGACATTGAATATTAAACCTTTGTTATTTCACTTCTCAGTTTCCTTAGGCTGGAAAGCTTGTTGGCAACACTCCAGCATGACTGAAGCATTGAGGAAGCTGTGAGGCATGTGCTCATGGTTCAAGCCAGGGCTCATTCTGAATTCCTGTTGACTTCAGGCACTGCCAACGTTACAAAGCACCTCTGCTCTCTGCAGTTGCTTGTGTAGCAGTGTTAGCCAAAGCAAACATGTCCCAGCCAAAGCATCAGTCTCCAAACTGTCTCTGCTCACAAGCCACCTGATCTTGTCTATCAGCGTGCTAAGGATGGGCTGAACCTGTTGGGAGAGCAGCAGTAGATATTGCCTGGAGACACTGCTGAGCTGCCAGAGCAGCTACAGATGGGAGATGGTGGAGGACTGTGCTTCACATCACCATCCTGTCACACCACTCTGGGGTCCCAGTGATGTGGTGCCACACCCAGGCAGGGAAAAAAACTCTAAAACACACAAAAAAAACCCCAAACAGAAAACCAAAACCAACCAAATAACCCCCTCCCCCCAAAAAATACCAACCAGTTGCCTTAAGCTCCTTTGTTCTCCCTCCACAATAGTGCCAACATATCCAGGACTAAAATTCTCTTCTCATCCTTCTTCTTTGTCAGGGTCAAGAATTCCTCAGCTAAGAAATGAGGGTTAGCATCTTCCTTCATGAACTCACCACGTGTATGTCCCTCTCAATCTCCCAAACAAACTGCAGGGACATGAGGTTCTTGTCTTTCAAGGGCAGGAAAGAGGATACTGGATTGTGCTCCTTGTCCTTACCTTTTGAGCCAAATACCCGAGACAGTATCTTTTCAAATATCCCAGACCCAAACCACATAGACATGCACAAAGAAAGAAAAGTATCAGGACCACCAAAGTCTCTGAGTTACAGTATTGAAGACTCATGACTCAATGTAGATGAGAATAAGGTAACTTACTACACTCACATAAGATAATAAATGCTTAATTTTGACCTTCACAAACTGCAGAAGTTTAATGTTTCAGCACTGTGTCAGTCTTGCTATGCAGGGTAAAAACAGTTGACATCCAAATGCTGAACTATGACCTGAAATGGCATATTTGGTGTTGCTTGTGAAGTCTTTATTCAGCCACACTTATGTGCAAGCATATCAAACTGATTTTTAATTATACAGTCCCCTTCCAATTTTGTCCTGAACCTTCACTGCATCCAGCACAGAGATGGGATGTCTGAGTAGGACTCCTTTAGATTATATAATGAAATTTTAGAACCAGGCATTTCCTAACTTTTGGTACACATGGCATTCCATCCTAAGTATTTCTTTCATGCATTAATTTGATGAATACAACAGATCATGTATTTGTCAATCAAACAAGTGGCAAGATGTACACAACTGGCTGCTTCTTTCATGATCTAAAACCAGTTTCAAGAGGAGGGAAGTGGTGTTCATACCTAGGAGAACAGTAACAATAACTGGTCCTTATGCCAAAATTTTAGAGTCTGAGACCTCTTGTAGGAAGGACACACTGCATGCTCCTGCAGTTGTGCACTTCCCTGACTAGCCACTCATTACCGCCTTCTTGGGAGAAGCACACAGTCACTTTTCTAGCTGTCTGGTGCTCCTAGAAGCATTGCCCAGCATCCTCTTACTGAATATGTGATGGCCATGAGGTCAATGAGAAACAGCTCCCTGGGTAGGTCCACATTGCTAAATAAAAAGTCATCAGGGATATGCTGGTGACAGAACCAAGTGGAGCAAACCAGTTCCTTCTGGAGCAGCCTTGCCACATTCCTTTAATATTTAGCCTGATTCTGCTCTGGTCCAAAGATGGTATTAAGTTGTCATTTTTATTTTGGAGGCTATTTCAAATCAGCATTTCTGATGCAGAGGGAGACCAACTAGGCAGGTATTTTCATGGCAGGAAATTACAGGAGTGCTGGGCTGTTTGAGAAGGTACAGCTTGCTGTCACTGTGCCAGGGCACAGCCCTATCCCATCCCATCCTTCTGAGAGACATCACTGGGGTCTGCTCCCTCTTGAAGATTGTTTGCCTAATGGTAAATCTGAAAAGCCAATATGAGTGTATTGATGATAATCTAACAATTACGTAGTGTAATTAATCAAGGCTCCAGCCCTTAAATTTGCTCCTTGTCCCTCTTATTTGGCATTAGTGTCAGCTCTGTGATCTGCCTTTTCAAAATAATGGAAAACTGGAAATGACAGTAAGCCTCTTCCTTCATTGTATTCAGGGGCTTAATGTGTCTTCAGTAGCTTCCTGAACATTTTCCACAGCTTATGCACTGCAGCAGGTAACCTACACACAGAAGATAATCAAACATTCTCAAATACTTCATTTTTATTGCATTCACTGTTAAACTTGCAATTCCGCAGCCTTTTCATCACTACAGCTTAACACCCTGTTGCTTCTAAAAGGAAGTCAGATAACAGTATGAGCCTTACATGTGGAAATGTAAGCCATTGAGTTAAATAAAAGGGAAACCAAAAGGAATTAATTTCTACCATATATTATATTCTAGAAGTGTCCTTTTCATTTTTAATATCATCTCCAGATCCAAACACATTTATTGTGTTTTATAATGTGCATTTTCCTTAACAGAAAAGGAAGCATAAATGAGATAAAATCAAGTATCCTTAACCACTTCCCGAATTGTATCTATTAAATACACCAGCTGGAGGTTAAGATCTCACTTTCAAAAATCTGTGTGCACATAGACTAGTACTACTTCAGACAACATAGACATAAAATTACTTATATTTAAATAGACTGTTTGCTCGAAAATTTATGTACAAATCAGCACTGTAAAATACAGATTTGAGATCCAAGAGGTGCAGAGACTCTTATCCTGTATATGAACACCTATCCCTCTCCCAGAGACTGCAAGTGCCAAGACCTTCTAATGACTGACAGTATAAAACCAATTCTTGCCCCTAAATCCTTCCTTCCTACCTGATCACCCGACAACTGCTGGAAATATTTCCAGCAGTAGTGGTTTAACAAGCACCAGAAATTTCAAATTTAACTCCTGTGAGTAATTCTTACTTTGTGTTTGCCAGACTGGAGACCATTACACAGATGGCAAGGAGCTGCCAATGTGTTGCAGTCGAAACCTGCAGACAGTCAGACAGCTGTTTGTGATGTATTTAGTCCTTCAGGAGAAAAGATACTACACTACTTTATTTAAATTGACACAAAAAATTGATCTTTTTGTTTTGCAGCATGTAATGGAAGTCTGGCCCCTAAAGCCCAAGGCCTGCAGCA
The DNA here is from genome assembly GCA_013400695.1 of Neodrepanis coruscans. NCBI lineage: Eukaryota > Metazoa > Chordata > Aves > Passeriformes > Philepittidae > Neodrepanis > Neodrepanis coruscans. The sequence goes on from VYZS01059933.1 coordinate 27,582, forward strand.
ATTCGGGCGCCTGCACCTTCAGGCTCACAGTCTGCTCAGCACTACAGTGTGTACCTTGCACTGTGTTGGTATTACCCCTTAGCTGTGAGCAAATGCAGACTACAGGGCATTGCAACAAATCAGTATCTGCAGAGGCCGCTGACAATTAAGGGCATAAGGCAATTAAAAGCTGGATGAATTGCCCGACTCCAGGCCGCGGTCTGTGTGCACTGACCACACACTGGGATGGATCCTGACATACTCTTCAGCCTGTGTGATATTTAATGCCTGACTGGTCTGCGAGCAGCCATGAGCGGATGTTGGCAATGAGGACAAGAAAGCACTACACAGACAGAGTAGCAAGCAGAATAAACAGTCTGCCCATCAGAAGTGCTCTGTAAACAGGTAGCAAGTTATAGCATAAAGTATTAGGTCCAGGTTGAGTCCAGAGCTCCATGTCTGTAGCACCTTGCACAAATATGTGCATGACTGCACAAAAAATATAAAGCAATTAAGTGACAAAAAAAATTGTGTGAGGCCCATTGATCATTAACTTCTGCTTCTATCACACATCGAGGGAGTGCACAGCAAAAGCACTTTCAGGGTGCCATCACAGTCAGTAAAGAACCACATCATGGGTGAGCAAGGTAACCATTTTGATCAGGTTAACCTCAAGTACAGTAACCTTGGAGACTCAGTGACAATTTAAGTTTAGGTGTAAGTCTCTTTCTTTGTTTTGACTAGTTTCCAACTTCAACAGCACAGGCATCATGCCTCAGTAGGACCAAATCTGTGCATGTACCCTATGACCATCTTATGACAGATAAGCAATTCTAGCTCCAAATCAGACACAGACACAGTTGTTCTGTTCGAAGTTGTTCTTCATCAACCTCTCTGCCTGTGCCAAAGCTCTTGCTGTTTCTGACCTTATACTTTATCAGCTGATAGGGCTTGATAAAAGGCACACATGCTATCTCCAGTGTGATTTGATAATCATACATCACAGTGGGATCTCATCAGTGACAATTTACCATTCCCAAGCTGCTGACAATCTTTTATTGGATGCCCACTGCCCTTAAGCTGTACATCAAGGAGACAAGAAAATGTAATAAATTAGGGAATCATTTTAGTGAATCAAAGGGAGATAAGAGGGTGTCTCTGGTTGTGTGGTTTTCAGAACAATTATGGGACTGATTCATGCTGCAAATTTACTGGACTCACTGATGTGGACTACTAGAGAAGGCACAGTATGTGAAGCTGCTTTTGCCATGTACTGTTTAATGTGCTGGCGAAGAGAGTACAAGAATGTATGAGTATAGTGGGGAAAATATAGGAGATTCATAGACTTCCAGCAAAGAGAGCTAGTTTTAGGACGGATATGATTTTAATGTTGGGGCTGGAGCAAAGGGGACATGGTGATCATTTTCAGAAGGGATTAGGGCTCTCACTCCCTTGTTATTTATATGCCTTTCAACCCTATATTGGGTTGTGTGATGGGAGGAGGATGAAGGACGGGAATGTCTGATGATCTGTACCATGTCAGGGCAGGTTATGACAAAGACTGCAGCAGGGGAGCAAGCTTTCTTAGAGAGGATCATTTGAGCATGTGGTCCTGCTTCATGCTCTACCCTTTGACTGATGTAGAAGCGTGATTCTTCTTCTGCTCCAGGGACATTTAGTCAAGGAATCAGAGACCATGACCAAACATCCCCACAAGACACCCCGTGAGAGGTTGTGCCATGATGTCCAGGATCTTACTGTCCCTAGTTTTGGTGAGCCCTGTGCTCACAGTGTGAATTGTGACAGATCTATATTTGTCTGTGCAGCATCAAAGCTGTGGAGTTAGTCCTGGGATGAGAACATCTGGATTTGTAATATCTGGTACATTCATATAACAGATGTATGGACAATACACACATACAGAGCTAGAAAGCCCCCACCTTAACAGACACATAGTTTAAATACAATGGACACAAATAATATCTCACTTTCATGCAGAAGGACTGAAGCAAAAGTCTTACTTCCTCTCACTTAATCCTATTTTACATGGTGTATAAAATTATCCTCTTTGTGCTGTATTTACTACAGCTTAGACAGCCTCTAAACACATAAGAAAGCCTGGCTATATATTTTACATTTTGTAAGTGCTACAACCACATACAATTTCAGAAAGTATTGGAGGATGTCTTTGTCCTTTACTTGGAATTAATCTTTTATACCTTTGATTCAAGGAAGTTCCTTGACATTTTTCTCTTTCAGGATGTCACCTCATCTGTGTCAGGCACATGGTATTAAAGATGAACACCAATGATTTTATTATTTACCCATGATGCAAATGTTATTTTACTGTTTCCTGTGTTGAAATCACAAAATGACAAAACAGTCCCTCATTAAAAAAAATGCAAACAAATGATGATACTTGCAAGATAGTGGTAAGGGATGTGGAAAGCAAAAATAAGTTAACATTCTGAACTACACTTATTTTGCATCACTTATAAAAGTCTTGTGAATCGTCCTTAATTGGTTTTGGTTATGTCAGGCCTTTATTTAATTCTCCATCACTTTTAAGAGCCCTGAGGTAATGCACTTCACAGAGAGAATATTCTGATTGACTTTGAAAATGTGGTATTGTTGAGCAGAAAGACCTACTGAGCAGACTGCGAGTTTCTTTCAGCAACAGGAGAGATCCAGGAGGTGATTAGCTTTGTTCTCATTTACAAAGCACCAGTGGGAATTTCTAAAGGGTTTCACAGGCCCTGGGGATAAGGCCAAGAACAAAACAGGGCAGTGAAAAGCAAACAGGGCACTTCATCAATAAACTACTTAGAGATGCCACATCAATACCAAATTAGGAAGAAAGGAAGGCACCTTAATACTTTCACATGGCAAAGGGGGTTTATACATTGTTTTTATTCCTACTTGACTTTTTAAACAACTGCACATCTATCAAACTAAGCCAAGCAGAGGGAATAGAGGTAATACCAACCCACCACAAGGCTATTTGATAAGATTCGACAGGAGACATGGACTGCTTTGTGCTAGTTCTACAGTAGTGACCTCTCCCAAGGATTACTACTGCCAGGAACGTCGTATTTGGAAAGGCTGGGAAAAGAGTGCACCAGTGGGAAAAGGCTGCCAGGAACTGCCTGACTGCTTACCAAAGATGCAAAAGTACTGCTGCTACAGCACCCCCTGCCCGCATGCCCACAGAGGACACCATCAGCTCACCTGACACAGGTATCGATGGAAAGCGAAACAGAAGAAGCAGGGAGAGTGTGTTTCATTAGTACCTCCTTTCTGATTAATAAATGGTACTTCTATTGCCCCTAACTAGGTGGGGGGGGAGGGGAATCAACATTTAAAATAATTCTACAGCTGGAACAAACTCAGCACAGGTCTATCTTTCAATTGTAATGATAGTGAGGCATTTTATTTGGATTGTAATGCTGCAATAAACCACAAATAAGCAATCAGCTTATTTTAAAAACACGAATCTCACTTTTAACCAGAAAACTGAGTTTCACTTGTAGAAAAGCCTCCACAAACTCAATTTTCTAGGCCAAAACCGCCTCCCCCAGGAAACTCATTTGCCAATTTATTAACTTTTTGTTCAGTTTAAACTAGCTTCACCATCATGCATCAACTTTGCTCATCAGCAGCTCGTAGAGATTAAAGGAAAGAGCAACAGAGGCAATCTCACAGCCGCATCATGCAGACTCAGGCAATGGTACTGCAAATCCCCTTCATCATCCTGCTCATGTTCACACGAGCTTCTGCATTACTTAAACTGCTCTGGAGTTACATTCTGATGACAGGAACAAAATGGGAGAAAACACAGAGGAAATACATCAACTAATTTACTCCTTGGAGCACAAAGCGGTATGATGTTTCAGTAACCATTTTCCAGCCACAGAGTATACAGATGTTTAGAAGATACAAGGTTTCTCTCGTTTGAGGTAGTATTTAAAATGGAAAGGTCCACTTGGAGGGATGCTCCTGATATTGGACGCTCTTTACCAACAAGCAGGCCTTACTGGAAACTCACCTGTCTCCTAACACATCCTCAGTGTTTCAGTTTTTTTGCCTTGTGGGATTCTTGCCAAAATAGCTGTGCATTTGAAAGATATCTGCACGCTGGATATGGGAGGCTCAAGATGCAGTTCCCCAGTCTTTGTAAGCAACGCCAAGAGCTTTTCTCTTGCTCCTCGATTGTTCCAAGGAACTGAATGTACCGTGGCTCTTCCTGCAGAACATTTCACACCGATCTGTGCCTGCAAAGCCTTCCGGGCACAGTTCAGCATGTATACACTCAAGCTGGCTGTCAGGTAACTTCACAGAGGATCCGTGCCAGCACCCTACACACTCGTGTGATTTTGATCTGCCACGGTCCACAGCTCCTGCCCCATTCAGTTGAGGGATAAACTCAAGGAGGATTCTTGAGTAGACACACGCAATTAGAAATTTCAGGAGCACAACTGTTTTAGCCTGTGGGTACAGCACCCAGCACAGGCAGGGTCCCAGCAGGCAAACCTAATCCGGGTGAGATGACTTCAAGGGGGGATGATGCTTGAGAGAGACCGTTTCCTCGCTCTTGGGAACGACCACCGTGCTCCGAGGATGCAATCCGGGAGCTGCCACTTCCCCTTACTTCTCCTGAGGACGAGAAGTGAGGTCCGAGCCCGTTCTGTACCCGCACGAACACGCACCACCCGGCAGCTCCCCGACTCCGCATCCCCTCGGCGGGCGGCTCAGCCCCTGCCCGCCCCGACGGTCCCGCCCCCCTCCCGCGCGGCACGCCGGGCCAGTATGGCCGCCTCCCGCCCCGCTGGGCCCCGGCTGCTGGGCTGACGCACCGTGCCCGCCCCGGGGCCCCTCCGGGCTGCCCGGCATGGAGGAGAGCTCCAGCTGTGAGAGCCTCGGCGCCGGGCGGGCGGCGGCGGTGGCGGTGGTGGCGCGGCCGCCCAGCGGAGACTCCCTGTCCAGGTAAGGCGGCCGCTGCCGCAGCGCGGCGGGGCTCGGCCGCCAGGGACCACCACGGGACGTGGTGGGAGAGGGAAGGGGCGGCGGGGGGAAGGAAACCGAGGNNCGGCGGGGGAAAGGAAACCGAGGCGATGGAGCTGCTGCCATTTTCTCCCTCCGTGGGCGGGAGGCTCCGGTGTCTCCCCGGGGCCGGGTCCCGCGGGTGCCGGCGGGGTGTCCCGGGGGCGTTCCGGGGTGTCCCTGCGCTGGGGGCAGCGGTGCGGGAAGGGCGGCGTGGACGCTGCTCGGCTGTGCCGCAGCCCGTTTCCCTCTCGGGCCTTTAGTCAGAACAGGAGGTGCCACCCACCGCCACCAGGCTCTCTGCAAATCCCTGCATAGCCAAAGCGGTGCTCCTGCTCTGGGTACCTGCGGTGAAGGGATCCGGGAGATCGGCAGCACAGGTGAATGTTGCTGGAAGGGCAGGTGCGGCACCCGGTAGCTGTCTGCCGTCCTGCGTTCTGCCTTTGCCCATGCCAGGCCTTCTTCTCTGCTCTTTCAGCAACAGATTTCCCTGGCGTGTTGAGCATTTGTGGCTTTTTCTGAGAACTTGACTTTGTGGTCTCAGTGGCTTATAATGCCACGTGAGTAATTTTCAAGGTCTTTAACCCACAGAAGCTGAAAGGAGGCTTTCGTGTACCTCCCACCCTCCACAGGCTATGGGTGAAATTTGACTTTTGTGACTTGTAAGCACTTCTCGCTTGGGCCGTGTATTTGGTGTAGGAGGGTGCGGTAGGATAGCGAGGGAGGACACTGACAATGTGGCAGGGCTTGTGGCGTGGGTGGCCTCAGTGTTGTGGGTAGAGCAAGGGATGCCTGGGAGCAGGATGACCTGATGGCTTCTAAGGGTTGTTCTGTCCCATTCTGGGTACCCTTGCCATGCCCAAATTGTAGGATCACATGGTAACTTAGGCTGAAGGGATCTCAGCATCCCTCTGTCCAGCCTTCTGCTCACAGCAGGGACAGCTCTAACATCAGATCAGGCTCCTTTTGGCTTTTACCCAGCCTGGTTTTGAAAACCAACAAAGATGAAGCACACTCAGCTTCTCTGGGCAGTCAATCAGCATCTCCTGCTTACCTTCCACGTAGGCCCTGGGGCTACTTCAGCCTCCCACAGCCTCTACTCTCAGGCAGGTTGCTCCAGCCCAACTATCCCAGTGGTGCTTCCCTGAACTCTCTCCAGCTCACCAATGTCTTCCACGCACTGGGAGGCTAAAACCTGGATTCAGTGTTCCAGAAGTGCTCTCCTGAGATCATTCCCCAGATCTCCTGGCTCTGCCTCTGTTCTTACCGCCCACCATGCTGGTGGCCACTTTGCTGCATCTTCCCATGCTTGGTTTTTACCCAGCTGCTCCTTGGATAGGCAGTGCCCAGCTTGCATTTGGGTTTCTTCATCTTTGAGTCCTCCATGACTCCCAATCCTCTTTTCACCCCTCCTCATCAAATTCTTCTGTCCTTGCTCTCTGTCTTGGTTTCCTTGTGCAGTTTACCAGCTCTGCCTGATGCCTACAGGCCTCTTTTCCCCTTACCTAACTGACCCAATATATTCTTCTTTTTCCTTTTGCATCAGCTCAGGCAACTTGGACCCGTCTGGAGGTCAGTCACTGTAAGAGGCCTATGGACATTAAAGAGAGCTTAACTCAGAAGAGCCAGTGGCTACAAGGAAGCTCCTGTTCAGCCTCTCAGCAGCATGCCCTGCACAGACAGAACTGTTGGGAAATTGAGATGATAAATCTCCTTCTGTTGAGCATGCACAAGGCTGTGTCCTCCAAGCCCTGAAAAGGCCCACACTTTAACAGGTTTCTTTGGATTTGAAAGAACTTAATCAAAAGCTTTCAGAATTTCAAGTCACTGCTTGAACGTCTAGAACTTACAGAAGAAAGCTGACCAATTTTTTTATGTGTTCCAGACAAAATACATGTTTTCTAGCCATGTAGTATTCTAGTATTGGAAATAGATGCGTTGTTTTCATCTGTAATTATTAATAAAAAACTCTTCATCTTGAGTGGTGTATGCTGTGAAACTTCTTAGTTGAAATGGTCAAGAATAGGGCAAAATTATAAGAAAGGAAAATAAGGTTCTTGTAATGACAGATACTTGGTGACCTTCAGAATGTATATTATCAGCTTCCCCTGCAAATCTAGTGACGCTTATGCACAAATAAATAATTTTATATGAATTGGATAGTTGGTGGATTTTCATCTTTTTTTTTTTTTCATTAAAGCTGTACTGCAGTTTGATTTTATGCATCGGAACAATTCCTCTGAAGCTAATGGGACTATTTGTATGCATTGAAATATAGTTATTTCATCTCTGTGATTGTGATCTATTGGCTAGACCAAATTGTAACCTATGACTGTGACACATTTGCACCAAGTGATTTTGTTTAAAAAGAAGTTAGCTTTGGGGATGATGTGAGAAGCACAGTGAATCATGAGGGTGATGTCAGCAGTTTTCGTAATTCATTTTATTTAAAAGAACAAAAAAACCCCAAAAATGAGTAGAAGGTCACTCATCTCAAAATCACAGTTACACAGCCATGTGAAGCCTTATTGAGTTGTAGGTGCAGAGTTGTTTTACACAAGATGTAGAAGACTTGGAAGGGTGCTAGTAGGAAATATATATGGTAGTGCATTCTTAGGATTCTCTCAGCTCCGGCTTGGAAGTTGTGTTATACTTCTAGAGGTACTTAAGAGGTAACTACTCTAGAATACATGCTTGATAGAGTTTAATTATACATAAGGTTGCTCACATTGAATAAGTGCCTTAAAGAACATACGTAGGTTTGTCTTTTAATAATGCATGTGAGATATGGCAGAAGAGGCATTCAGCAGTGAAAGTTGCTTTGATATTTTAATAGGCCCAGTAATGTGCGATCAATACCTGTGGTCCTTGAGGAAGATGTGCGAATAACTAAGCAAATGTTACCTACTTTCTGTCCCAACTAGAAAAATGTTTTTGAAAAATTGTTAAAGAGATTTACAGTTTAGCATAGGGTAAAAAATTGCAAGCTGTGTGTGAAAATACCGAGTTAGTTTCAGATGAGCAGGTCACAGCTAATTAACTCAGCTGCCCTCATAGTTGTACTGAAACAGCTATTCTGCTTTTCAAGTCTCAGCTGTCTCACCCAGTGCTGGGTTTGGGTGGCACGGCACTGGGTTTTGCAGCTCTCTGTGGTTTCCAAAGATCAGTGTTTTGGATGGACTGTCCCCTTACATCCTGTTCTCATGGAAGGCACATGGCTATGAGCCAGCTGTTCATAAAGAGCTGTGGTGGTATTTAACTGGCAGCTTGTGAGAAGTGCTTGTGTGTGTCAACAGTGTCTGTCCCGGAAGAACCTGTGAGACAGAAGAAGGAGTGAGGTAAAACACTGGTTCTAATGTTTGATGAGCTACAGTATGGTTAGATCCAGAAGAGCGAGCTTTACTCTTATATCTCTCAAATGGCCTGCGAATGCTGGGTGAGTGAGTGATGAACACATTTGAGCTGTGCTAGTCATTCAGACTTCTTCCAAGACCACTCTTGAAATAATTTGTGGGTGGGTTTTTTATATTGTTCTTTTTTCAAATTTGAAGTTATGTCTGGACCCTCTGACCTTTGGAATTCAGAGGAACAGCCAACAAAATTCTACCATAATCTTTTCCTTTTGTGAAAGAAAAGCCAAATAGAGCCATGTATGACTTTAGCAGAACACATGACTTCAGGAAAAAAGTGATGTCAGACTTCAGATATTTACTTTTCATTAGAAGTGCTTAGGCATTTTGTTCATGCAGTCTGCATGACTATGTGCTCTAGTTTCTGAATGAACATGCATCTCTTTGTATTCCTCAGAAATGTTATCTGAAAAGGCATATCACACTCCCGTAAGAGATCTGAGAGGCTTTCTGTTAGATCTGCTGAAGGTAAATTTGTATTGCCTGTGAGAAAGTGTGGAGGTGATTGTACTGTAAAGAAACTGCTATAGGAGATGTTGGTGATATTTCAGCCTTGGTATAAAATGACAGAAAGAGGAAAAGCAGTGGGCAGATGTTTCCCGCCAGCGTGACTGTAGCAGTGTTTGATGTTACCACTGTCTTGGTTGCTTGTTACCACCTCTCTACTGGTGGTTATCATCCACAGAGGTCTGCAGACACAGTGGATCCTGTGCATTGCACTTTTACAGAAGCATATGAGAATAATCATGCTTCTTGTCTTTATGTTTTCAAGGATAACTGTGGAACCATAAACTGTGTAAATCAGTGCAGCAAAGTCTATTGAAGCAATAACTCTATGAGGTATGAACTCCCCCCTTGTCTCAAACAAGGCCCCGTCATTACCTGGTCTGATTTAAGGCTATGTTGAAGGAATTTTTTCCCCATGGATGAGAGTGATTCTGGAAGGAGTTGGGTCTGTGAGCTGTTGGCTGAGGCTGGCTTTTGCTGTAGCACCACATTGCTACCAGATGTATGAGCTTTGCTGATTGAGTTGTTTTGTGATGAGTCATTGAAGTTAGAGTTTGCAAGGGAAGTTTTTTTGCCAGTTCTGGTGTTCGATGAAATACGAGTAGCTGGTCATTTTCCTTATGGGCTTTGAGAACATTTCTTGCATTTGATTTCTTTGTATGTGTGAAGCTGGATTTCTCAAGAGTTGTTACCATTAAAGACAAGTTGCTGGCTGAGCACTGATAATGAACTGGTTGTTGCACCTGAGAAGCTTGACACTGTATCTAGAACTAATTAGCAACTCCAGATGGCTCATTGTCATTAATTTTAGTATGTGAGTGATAGTTTACAACAGTTTGTTTGCAACTGAAGTTGCAACTTTCTGAGATAGTTTGGGGTTTTTTTTGTGTACTGTATGTTGTGAAGATACCAGTTTAGCCTGCATATAGGTTTGCAGAGTGAGGAGAATATTTTTATTAGAGTCTCAGGATTTGGGGCAGAAAATAATGAAAATAACATTCAGTGAAAAAGATTTTAGAGATTTTAATTTACACAGTGAGCCATTGCCTCTGAAAAATTTGGGAATTGTTTTTGGTAGCAATCTTTGCCATGCACATTTCTGCTCCTGTATTCAGCAGAAACAATTCCTACTTGTCTCAGAGTGTGAGACCTTTAGTCTTAAGGTTTTCCTCTGTCAGGCACATGCACATCTCTTTGTCCCAGCCCTGACTGTTCAATAAAATTGTTCTTATTGATGGCAAAGATTTTTGGTCTTAAGCATATTTTTTATTTAAGAATATAAAATACAATTGACACTCACTTGTTCATTGTATTGTAATTAATGTTATATTGCTGTTTAAAGGCCTCACAGGAATTTGCGGTGCCATAGTTGTAGCTGCTGTATAGATTGTTCTGATTTCTGTGGAGCAGGCAGGGACCAACTATTTAAACGTGCCTAAGTCAGGACTGCTCTATTTTTAGTAATTTATTTTACCTGGTGGGTAATTTTACTAAGGTCGCTGGATGTGCAGTCTAGTGCTGAGACTCCTTGCTGAGAGACTGGGCAAAGAAAATCTAAGGAGGAGATGAAAAACTGTAATGGAGACATGAGGCAAGACCTGATAGCTGGTGAGGAGTAAACTAGGCTCAGTGCCTTCTCTGAAGAGAATTGACTATGTTGACTAACAGTCAACATTTGCTAGACAGTTCTGTGTTGTACACCTAGTTCCTCAACTACAGGCGATTTACAACAAAGGCACAATTACAGAACCTGAATTTTAAGATTGAAGGTCACCTGACAATGTCAAATTACACAACTCCTATCTATTGCTTGTTTGTACTCTTGCTATGTCTTCGATTATAGGTTAACACCTGTGTCAAACATATTTTGTTACCCATTTCTGATGTTTTATCATCTTTCTTCCTTTGCTAATTCTTTTATGCCTCACATACAAAGGCAAGAATGACATTTGGAAAGGTAGTAATACCTCTTGAATGGCTCAGCTGATCCATAGTCCACATCTTCTTTTTCATTAATCTATTCTTGATGACCTGCTTCACTTCTACTGGTTTTTCAGTGCTGGGGGTATCAGCTAGTGTAAAAAGATACCTGATCCACATACCAGAGGGCTTATGCTGACTTAGGTGTTGGACTCTGTGATCCTTGTGGGTCCCTTCCAACTCAGAATATTCTGTGTTACAAGAAAGCTTAGTCATGGAAAACAAACAACAAACATTTATTAGAAATGCATCAGAAACAGTCCGGAGGTCCCTTTGATATGTAGGTGTAATGTACAAGTGTAGTTGTAATACAGCACATGAAAAAATCTTTGTGTTTGTCCGTAGGAAACCCATTCCACCATGAGGGAGAGAGATAGGAAGGGAATGAAGTTGTAGAGGTTGTAGAGGTGTCTGGGATAACCCAGGGAAGTGAGAATACAGGAGAGATGCTGTCCCAGTAGTTACCCTGTCTTCATTTTTGACTGAAAAAAACATCTGGCTCTTTTATTGCCCTAGTAACTGGAGAGCTAATTGAAGAAAAAAAAAATCAGTGAAAGACAACAAAAAAGTCAGTGGAACTTTTCAAGTATTTGCTTTTCCTTTAACTACTCCACAGTTACTTTTGCCAGAGAATGTTCTCACTCAGTAATTTTCCAGTGATTTCAAGGTAGCTCTTTTCTTTGTTTCTTGCTTCTCTACTCCATGAACTCTTTTCCATTGCTTTCTAAACCCTGATATATTTGATGAGAAGCAAGTGTTAGCAGTCTTTGAGTCCCTAACCCCTTCAAGGTGTTATTCTAGTAATTTAGTCAGCTCTGTACAAAAGCTGCCACTTTATGGATCTGTCCTTTCTAGTTTTCTGACTATAGCTCCAGAATCATTAATGCTGGGTCACCCAATGAGTCAAATTTGATCTGGGTCAGGTGTAGGTGTGTGATCATATTTCTGCTGAACTATTTAGAAAAATGTGACCTTCTGGTTTTTCTTTTCTTTGTTCTGGGAGGACTGGAAACACCTGTTTAGAATAAACCAACGTTTTTATCTGGATTTATTTACTGTGATGGAGAGACTACATGCCCATGCAAAGTGTTACACTCAAAACCTTGTTTAAGGGCAGAAAGGCAGCATATTTAGCAAAGAATTTATTCTTACTGCAACTGTATTTTTTGAGGTCTGGTCATTATTAGTCCACATGCAATTATTACAGAAAAAGAAAGAATAATGATGCGGTTAAAACTATTATATTCCTCTCTTCTTGGTGTTCTGTTCGTCCCTCTCCTACTTCTCTGGATTCCAAGGTTTCTGATTTTATTCTGGTGGTGGTGAATGTTCCAGCAAGTTGTCAGCATCTGGAGTTCTTTTCTGGGAGAAGTATGAGGTTCATCTTGATATTTTTTTGTTCTTTCTTTACTGTAGGATCCACCTGGGATCATTTTAGTATAATTGGTGAAACAACTTTACACCTACCTCTTTCTTCATTGATCTGAACTTCCATCTGATTTTTTTTTTTTTTATATCTAGTTGCTTTTATGGTATTAAATACTATTATTTGTTCTGTTACCCCTAAAACCAATTTTATCCATCTACAGGTCTCCATTTCTTTGGCTGATCATTGGTGAGTTGTTTATAGCCATGGTCTCCAGTGCCAAGCTTGTGCCCCTTTTCTCCTCCATGCCACATCCCGTGTCTCCTTCTTCAGGCCTCTGCTGCTTGCTACCACTCTGTGCAAAACTGTGGTCATGCCACACACAGACAGAGTAGATATACCAAACTGGATAGTTGCAGAAATTGCAGTCCCACGTAAACTAGTTCAAACAAAGCTGAAGGGAAGTTCAGGCCAAGCAAGAATGTAACCCTTGTTCCTGAGGCCTTGAAAATTTGCTACAAAGCTTATGGCCTATGAAGACCGATGGCAGTGCTGAATTAACCCAGCTATTTTTTTATGTAGAAAATGTAACTGATGGAGTGAGTATATATCTGATCCTTGCCTGGTGTTTTGTCATCCAAGTGTTTGGTGTGTTTTTTAGCCCTGGTATGAAATGCACTAATATCTGAATTACTGAGGAGGCTGAACCACAGCCTCCTTCATGCCTTCTGCCTTTAATGAAAATGAAACATCTGTGCTATATTTATTACTCTGATGATAAATCTTATAGTTAATTTCTGTTGGTACCACTGATGAATGGTCTTCTGAAAGAGAAAGATTGCACAGACTGGTAGTAGGACTACCCTCATCAATCAGCTCAGCTAAATCTGCTCATGAAAGAGCTGGAGGCTGTGAATGATGTCGTTACAACTGTAAGATTGAAGGGCCTATCTGGCTACCGTGGGGAGCACATGCTGAAGGCAGGGGCAGGTTGGAGAGAGCAGGGCTGGAAATGTCAGCCACTGTGCAGGAGGGCCTCCAAGCTCTGTCCACAAACATGTCCTATGAGAAAATAGGATCACAGAATATTCTGAGTTGGAAGGGGCTCACATGGATCATTGAGTCCAGCTCTAAAGTGAATGGCCGGTACTGGGATTGAACCAACAGCCTTGGCGTTATTAGCACCATGCTCTAACCAATTGAGGTAATCTCAGATTATGAAACCTGGAGGTGAACTGCTGAGGATGACAATCATTCATCAAAGTAGTGGTTGGTTTAATCAGCAGATGGAGTACCTTTAATAAATCAAAACTGATCAGCAATCTCATTTGTAAATAGAACCTCTCTGAAAAGAAATGAAAAATGTGGGACCTTCTGACTTCTAAAGTAGACTGTTCTTGAAAATTTGGGCTTTGTATTTCAGTCTAAGGATGGGCATCAGGCTCCCACACTGAAAATGAGCCCCCAGACCTCTTGAGAGAGTACTTCCTAAGTCTTTCTCCTTGAAGGTGAAGCAACATACTAACAGAATGAATTAAACACCAGGATGTGAGATGAAGGATGTGGTGGGGCTGTTTGTGAATGTGCTTAGGACTACTCTGCCAGCAGAGTAGTCTTGGATCTTCACTTATTGCCAGCTGCTGGGGTATAGCTTATGTTGATCGTTGCTGTCTCCAGCATCACAGAGAGACATAGTTCTTTTTTTTTTTTTTTGCTAAACCATAGTCTGATTCTAGGTTCCACCTTCTGATTCCACCTTCCATACAGGCATCTTGGATAAGGTTTTTCTCATCTCATTGGACTGATACAGAGTTCTGGTAGTCTCTGAGTTGTTCTTGTAGACAATGGGGAAGAGTGAGTCATCTCAGTTTCTCCATGGTGACTCAAAGTAGAGCTGAAGTGAATAATTTAGATGTGACCACCTACACAGAACTCCCTCCCCATCATTGTGGTAAGGGCAGAAAGTGCATTGAATTTGGGTGGTTCTCCACACCAAAAAAGGAAGGAGCTATTTCTTAACTGAGAACATTCCTCTTTTTTACATGTTAGCAAAATCTGTTGACAACTGAGAAGGGAGATTTGTAGTCTGTTTTCCTAAGCTCCATTTCTTCATGTACGTGTGTGTATCCATATAGTTTGTCCCCTAATAGTTTTTGTAATATTTGGGTAATTTTAACCATGTTTGACAGAGGAGTGAAAACAGTAACTTAAAACTTGTTTTAGATTTAAATAAAGATGGAGATGGGAAGAGAGAGCACAGCAGTTCTTCCTTTACAGAAAAAGCTTGTTTCTTTTTCAACACGAGGGAATACCTAGATGAGAAGAATGGCACGAATGTGTGCCGATTATTTTGGACAAGGTGTCGTGTTTTTACCACAAAATTAGTGATTTTGACAAGAGATGTCCGAGAGAAGCCACAGACACACCCCAAAAGAAAGAAAACACGCAAATATCATAGTTTATTTCGCACACACAGAAAAATAGGACAATAAAGTGCAAAAAACAGACAAATTAAGCTTTCCCAGTGCCCGTGTTGGGGTGAGAATGCTCCGGAGCAGTTGCTGGTCTATTTCTGGGGCTCCCGGAGAGACGCCGGGATGATTAGAGAAGGCCCGCGGCCGATCTGAGAACCCACAGCAGCGTGAGCCTCCGCTCGGCTTTTCTGAAGAAAAACACTCAAAACAATTAAAAACCGCAAGCCCTCCCCTTTCCTATAGCCCCCAGGAAGGGATTTAGTGCTGATGGAANAAGCCCTCCCCTTTCCTATAGCCCCC